>JAPDDN010000523.1:0-100000 GCA_027422405.1 Ptychobarbus kaznakovi
GTCTATACACAGTGTATAATTGGAACAGTTTATTGGAGCTGATGATCTGAATGAGAGAGAGAGAGATGCAGAGCGCGAGGAACAGTATTTAGAAGAACCGCTGCTTTAGAACATTGATTTGGAAACTTGTGAATCCATTAGAATCGTTGGAAGACAGAATCGTGATTCATTTATGAATAGATTTTTTTGTGCACCCCTAGTTTTGATGGCATGGCAACAACTCTTCCTCTTCTCTAAAAAAAACCCCCAGCTCAACATGGCCTTGCCCCCTTTGTTGCATGTTCCCGGGGGTGGGGTTAATGTAAATTTCTGTTTGTGACGTCACAAACCCGGGAAGTAACTTGTTGTAGTCCCTACGAGCTGTTTTTGTAGTCACTAAACTCTCCGCATTTTTAAAAGACGATATCTCTGTTTTTATTGAATTTCCAGCATTGTAACTTTGCAGATATTGTTTATGCTCAAACATTACACACTAACTTTATAAAAGGGAAATCGCAATCAACCACCCCTTTAAACATTTTTCCAGTAGTTTTTAGTATCTAGTATCCATTTCAGGTTTCAGATCAGTAGACATGTAGACAGCAGCCTGTGTGTCCAAATTCTTGCTTGTAACTTTTTTTTTTATATCTCGTTAAGATTTTTATTTTAACTATGAAGTACTTCTGAATAGTAGTCTTTTTATTTATTACATATGACATTACAAAATTACTTGTACCTAAAGTAAATAAAGAAATGGCCCTGGTAATAATGAGTATATAGTGTATATGTTTATTATTAGTGAAACCATAGTTAACAGAGCATGAAGACTAGACATGCTTCATGGGTTATAGATGTTTTTCAAAGAACTTGTTCATGTCTTTTGACACATGAAAAAAAGAGAGCATAGAAATACCAGGTTCCCATTACTTCTCTTTCTTTGCACTGAGCAATTTTCTTACAAAAACCTGTTTACATTTTCGCACGACAGGCCAGCTTACTTCTTCTGAACATGCAGAATGTACATTTATTATTTATTATTACATTTGTTAGCTTCTCTGTGCCACATACTGTATTTTGATGCAGCTGAATTCTCAAAATTGTATTCATTTATATATTTTACTGTTTCTGTTGTCAGACAATGGGATGAATATGAAATAGTGACTGAAACGTGAACCATTAAGACTACATAACCAGCTCTCCCTTCCAAGATGTTAATCTGCACAAAAATCCTGATTTATAATCGTGCCGTCGTCTGATAAAATCAAATAGGCTGCACATAAGATAAAGACAATAGCTGTGCTGTGATTTCGACTATACTTGCATGCAAAATTAGAGAAGCAACATATCTGTTTTAACTGAAAGCGCAGCTCCTTTCAGAGCAGACGCAGAGAGAGAGAGAGAGAGAGAGGTGCGCGCGCTGGGAAAGAGAGACCTCGCACTCGTGCGGCCGTCAGCTTCAGATGCATAATTTTCATTTGCTACAAGCAGGATACACAAGAAGCACATTCAACTCAGACGCAGAGGGTTGTCGTGGTAATAAACACCGTAAACTGTTCGCGTGTCCGCGCTTAATGCACATCTCGTATATGAAAAGCATTTTAGGGGGCCCTTGGTTTTTAGGGGCCCAAGGCAGTCATCTACCTTTGCCTAATGGGTAAGTCCGCCCCTGCTTATAGGTTCACGAAACTGTCGTCAATATAATGCGTTGCACAAATTCGAACATCTGGGTTGTGCTGTTCTGTTGTAAATAATCTTAATGATTCCTATAGATGCAAAAAACAGCTACATACCACACTAAAGAAAAGGAAAAATAGAAATCGAATCATATGACCCCTTTAAAAAAATAAGTAGCCTACTAGTAACAGATGCTTGTTTGAATGTAAAGACAGCTTGCCATATGTGCGAGATATTAAAACTCTCGAGTTGCATTGGTCAGAAAAGAAGGAGGGAACAACCATAGCAAACAAGCACTGTGGGCTGTCATATAGATGTACCTCCGTTCAACTACTTTTTTATAAAATACTATGTGTGCAAACATGCACGGCCATAATTCATCCACATGTGAGTGACGTGGGTGTACATCTTCAGGTTATGACATGCAACTCTTTACGCCGCTTAGACATGTTGGTTTTATAGCTCATTCGTGTTTATTGGAGCAAAATGCCTGCGTATAAAAGTGAAACAAAAAAACATCTGCGTTCGGACTAAACGTACGTTTAGATTTGACTTTCCAGAGGAGTTTCGATTGTCGCTGTTCGAGTTCAAGTTCATCTCAAGTGCATTATGGAGACTTGCATGATAGCCGTCGAGGAAAACCAAAACGATATCGTCAAGATATATTCGTGTTTCGACAGGACGTGTTCATCCATTACAGTGGACGATGTGTATGAAATCGCTAAAGCGGTCGGGGCAGAAGTGGAGAAGCTCATCGACGGCTACGGCAAGTCGAGTGTGGAGGGTCTGGTGTCTCACATAGTGAAAGTGTTGGAGCTCTTGGAGAGTTTCGCGGCAAGAAACCAAGCTCACAAATGCAAGGAAGATGAACTATTGAAGGCGTTTGAGACGTTACAGTTACAGCAGCAGAAGAAACGACACGTGAAGGAGTGCGACGAGACCAGCAACAGCAGCGTTACAGAGAGTGGGGTAAGAACACGGTCGACATGTCAACAATGTTACTGTAGCAAGACTAGCTTTTTAAACTGCGTTTCAGATGTCTTGAAAATTATGTTATAGAACAAATGTGTTTTAATGTCATGGACGGGGCTGTTGTGTGGACAGAGTTGTACTCCAACATAACGCCTTTAATCCAGATGGACTTTTGATTCGAATCGTGACACGTTAATCGATTTTCTAGGAAATGCCAATAGAGGGCACTTCCGGTTTCAATACATGTCATTTTGGAGAACATGTACTATCCATTAGTGGTGGGGATTTTGAGCTTGATTTTCACGAGTGACTATGACCCATGCATTAAACAGGTTCAATAATTATGCCAGTGAATGGCAACAAATTACATATTTTGTGTTATGAACGAGTCATTGAATCATTTAGTCGATTAACCAAATCGTAAAAACACTTTAACAAGCGTTAAGTAAATGTTTGCGTGTCTATAAATCTACACCAAGCTATACAATAAACACAATGGTAACTTAAAGGAATTATTAAAAAAAAATCATAATTTGTTCATTTCATTTAAGATGTCCAAGTCAAACAACTTCTAAAGTAATACGATGTCAGGTTTTCTGTCCTGATAGTTACATGAATACTTGAATGATTTAAGCCACTGTGTTCTCAAGTGACCTGTAATATTGGTCAGGCTTTTGAAACTAATGTCAGGGTGACACCTGGTAAGTCTTCCTATGTGTTTGTGGTTTGAAAGGTTTTTTGCAATGATTCTGTTTTGATTTTGTTCCCCTTAAGGACTGGTATCAGAAGGAGAAGAAACTGAAGGAAAACGTAGAAGTGTTACATTTCCAGGTGCAACAGCTCAAAGAAGAGAATCAGGAGCTTCTGGCCCGCTTACAATGCACACACTCCAAAGAAGGTAACATTACCTGATGGGCAAACTAACATGAAATTAACACATTCAAGTTGTTCATTTAATTTCAAATGTTATATCAATGTAATTGCCATCTCCATTTTAATAATAAATAAAATACACATTCTGAACGGAAACCATACATTCTTCAGTTTAGACAGTCAAAAAAAAAAAAAAAACACTTATTGGAATGATTAATAAAATTCAAGTTTTAATGAAATACCATTAGCGACAGATCTTCTCTTTTGTATTGTGACATACATCTGAGAAAGTGTTGGAGTTTAATATTACTGAATAAATTGGAGAAGTCTGGCATTTGTCACCAAAGACAAGTTTGTCATTTTTAAGGAAAGATCCAGTGATTAAAAATTATGAGAGCAACATTTTGTTTAAAATAAATTTAAAATTAAATACATTTAAAAAAAAATTATAATTCACAGTAAGATCTATACAATGCATTTAGGTTAATTTCCTTAAAATACAAATAACACATTTGTCATTACATACATCATCATAAAATGTTTATTTTTAAGGTAATTATTATCCAGAGTATTATGGTTTTATAATTGTATAATTTTTCCTTGTTGCACCAATTTAATTTACTTTCATGTACAGTATAAAGTTCAAAATATAATTGCTTGTGCTTAAAAAAGTCACGAGATCTCCCAAATAAGATGTTATTTCTGTCCTTATATCAGAGAAATACAACTTCTCAGCGCATATGAGCACTCATTTTCTGAGAGTTATATTTCAGACTGAATAAAGCTGGGGTTATCTCTTTTACGGGAGGTTATTCTCTTTCATTTATTACTGTCAGCTCAGTAGTCAGGAATGCTGTTAGATTTAGTTATTCTCATCTTAGAAAACTGTTTGCATAGACTATTTTAAAATATGGCCATACTGTACATTTGGTTCCTTTTTCTAGACCGCACACAGCGTCAGGAGCGAGAGGTGATGCTCAAGCTGAAGGAAGTGGTGGATAAGCAACGTGACGAGTTAAGAGCAAAAGTGCAGGAGATTTCCAGCATGTCCAAGGAAGTGGAAGCGGTATGGGTCTGATAGAATTGTGCTGAGTTGCTCACATGAATCTGAACCATGGGCTATTTTTAGAGAGACCATAAATCTTGCACTTAAAATTAAAACAAACCTATTGCAAATATGTGCAAAAAAAAACCCACTTAAAAATACATTAGGGAGTGTTTTCTTTCTAAAAATGTTATTTTGCTTTAGAAATGAATGCGTAACTGTGGTAAACAGGTTCCCCCCCACCCCCAGTAAAACAGACTGTACTGTTCTCTTTATCGAACCTAGTTTAGCAACTATCAAGGTTTTCTTTGTTGAATTTGGAACAGAGTGTGTGACTCTGTTCCAAAATGTAGTTGCTCATGAATTGCATCAGAGGCATATAGCTGTGGTTTGTAGCTGAGGTTAATACTTTCCCTTTTTATGTGTTATGTTTGCCTTGCCTTGGCTTTGAAACTGGTCAGACCGGTACCACACAGTAGCCTGCTGCATAGAGAAATGAACAGAATGAACATTAATTCATAATTTGCTCTTAAGCTAACTTAATAATTTAAGTTCAACCCATTACACATGTATACATTTTCAACATGTATAAATTATTTACAGTGAGTTGAAGTGTGTCTGTTATTTAACATGTTTCTTCAGCTCCAGGAGCAGCAGGAGCGTCTAATGAAGATAAACGCAGAGCTCAGACACAAGCAGGACATCATACAGACTCAGCTGAAGAGTGCAGTGGAGAGGAGGGCCGACCTGGAGGCCGACCTGTGCGAGAAACAGAAAGAGATAGAGCGCCTGAACTCACAATTAGAAAGAGCCAGCGTGCATACTGCTGCTGAAACGGTTAGTCACATTAATATTACCTTTATGCTTATTAACAAACTAGCTGTCCCGTATTGGTTTACGTGTATTTCCTAAAGCAGGGGTGGGGAACGTTGATCCTGGAGGGCCACTGTCCTGCAGAGTTTAGCTCCAACCCTGAAAAACCCTGGGGAAAAAAATACCTAACTGCATCCTGAAGACCTGTTAGCCTCTTGCAGGACCTAGGACAGTTCCCCACCCCTGTCCTAAAGGCATAATCAGACAGAAGCTCGTATGTTCCTCTTGCCCTAGGACAGGGCCTAATTTCCGCTTTGGTTGGTTGGATTAAGCATATATAGGTCACATTTGCCTTCACAAGAGTGGAAAGGACATGTTTGTGCACAACTCCCCTTCAGCATACAAACATTTTGGGATGCTTGATTAAATTTCAACATTAAAACCTTGTCAGAATATTTTTCACTTTAGTTTTATCTTGATTAACAGAGATAAATATAATGATCAGAAATAAGCTTTTAGTAACTAGAAAATAATGCAAAATGTTAAGTAATTAAGTAGTATTATTTCATATTTAAATGTTGTATTAAATCACTTTTTATATTATATTATTATTATTATTATTTAATGTTATTATTAAAACGTTATTTTAACATTTATCATAAGTTAAATTTAATTATAATTTAAGTTAATTCATTTATTTTTTAACAGACAATTAACAGAGATTATTTAAATTCAGAAAAAATAAGCCTTTAGTTATTAACAAAAAATGTAAAAGGTTAATATTCCAAAATAGGATTTTTAATACACTGAATTGGACATGTAGTCAGACACATATATAAATTATTTAGAAAGCAATTGTTTTTCATTTATTTTACATTTAAAATTGTAAAATTACTTTTTAATTAATATTTATATTAAAATGTTTTATGAATCATTTTTAAACTTTAACTTAATTGAAGTTTAAATCTGAATGTTTCTTATGAAATCACTTATTTAGGCAACACAGTGTACCACACCTTTTGTTATTAGTTTAGAGATTGATTAAATTAAGCTTGGAGAATGTGTACCGCGAACACTGTAAAATGTTACCAAACTGTCTGTTATTTCATTTTTTATTTTTATATAAAAGAACAGATTATCAGCTGTGCCCAAATCAGACATTACATACTCATATAATTCCACATTTGCCTCTTTCAGAGCAGTTCAGCCATTGACCTCAAAGATAAGATGATCATTGACTTGAAGGATCCAAACCGGCCATGTTTTACCAAGCAGGAAATACGAGACTTGCTTTTTGAGAAGAATGAGTTGAAGGCCAATCTCTTTCTGGTCAAAGAGGAGCTTGCATATTACCAAAGGTGAGACAGTTGTGTTTGTGATGCATTCTAAGCTTTTCTATCAGCACAACGTCCTGCCTCAATCTGGACACACATTTCTGTGTTTCATTAGGGAAATCCTGAATGATGAGAGATGCCCAGGGTTCTTACTGGATGCCCTGCGCTCTGCCATAAAGAAGCAGAGGACCGTCATAAAGTCTAAAATGCTCGGCATACCCGTTAGCGAATGTAGAACGTGAGTGCAAGCCGCAAACATACTGGTAATATACAGTCTATGTGAATAATGCTGTGTTTAACAGTTTCACTGTCATACAGAGATGAGACAGATGGGCCTTTGTTTGAGAGGAGTGGAAATGAAGACAATGACACTGACAGCACTGACAACAGACCCCAGGAATCACGCATCAGAAAACTGTGAGTTCATTCACACTTAAACACTACAGACCTATAGCAAGAACTTATTTACGTACTTAACCTACTTAACAGAAAACTGGTTTCAGCAATATTGGGCTATAGGAAAAGCCATCAGTCTTAGGTACAATAAATACATTATGAGTGTGAAAGATTTAGCTGTTCTTGTAGTTTTTGAGCAACAGCAGAAATTCCTCTTGGTGCTAATGCAGTTAAAATATGTTGTTTACTATTGGCTTCTACGTTATAAAAGATGTTGCTGCTAGTGGTGCAAAAATACACTCATTTAAAAAGCAAATCTACCTGATTTTATCCTTAAAAATTACTTTCACTTGTTTAATTTAATATTGACTCATTCTGAAGAATGATTCCATATTATAGAATATTCAGGAATTAATTTTGTAATCAAAAATAATTTAGATAAAAACATTTTTTTTTTTTTTTTACATTTTTTACTGCTTTTATTGGTTACCCGACATACATTTTTGTTTTACATTTACATTTTTTTGTAAACAAATCAGGATTACATTTACATTTGAGTTACCTGACATACTTTTTTTTTACATTGACATTTTTCTTTTTACATTTCTTACCACTTTTTTATGTTACATAACAGACATTTTTGCAGTGAAGCTTGTGGGGCAGGTTGGATTGCATAGTCTTTCCCTTAAAATGTATGTTGAGACTTCAAGTATGAAAACTATTTATTTCTGTTTGATGAGAGCATCATGTATTCCACATCTTTTAAATACGACTTCTATAGAGCATCCACTCTCTTCTCTGTGTATAGTAATTTGTTTGATACAGATATATATGCTGTATATTTTTTGCTCTTGGCAGCATTCATACTATTTGTTCTTTGTGAAACCCTAAACTGATTTTAGAGATCTCTTCATCACATTTTGCTCTTTGGCTTAGTAACTGAGCATGCAGACTAGCTACTGAACTGCTTGACTGAGAGCTCTCCATCTCCTCTGATTCAAACCTTTAGATTTGGTTACCTGACGCCGTCCAGTCTTACTAGGAGCTCTGGTTCCCACTTCCAGCCCTCCGGGCTTTCAACATCCAGGTCCACTTGGGAAATCCTTGATCCAGACGAGCAGGGAGGCGAGGAGGAGACACAGACCCTCAGCTCCTCTTGAGTACCACAGCGACTGCCACTCATCTTCACCTGGGTTGGAAGAGAGAAGTTCAACATATGTTCTTTTTTTGATTTAGGTTTCAAACCGGAGAACGGACTACTATTGTATTTGGTTATACGAACATAGTATTAATAGTTGTTGCCTAAGCAGACCTTATTATCAGTATAAAATCATTCAGCACTTGGCTTTCGTTAATTAACTGATAGCTAGATTTGTGCCTAACGTCACAGTCATTGACCTGAAAATGAGATCAGATTGTGTCAGTCATGTACATATTGTTATTGATTGTTTACCATTTAAAAATTTATGGGTCAGTAAGAATTTTTTATGTTTTAGAAAAAAATATTTTAATCACCAAGGCTACATTTATTTGGTAAAACAGCTGTCATTTTATATTAACTTTTATTTTTAAATATAATTTTTACCCTGTAAAGCTGACTTTTATTCCAGTCTTCAGTGTCACATGATCCTTCAGAAATCTTTCTGTCACACTAATATGGTGCTTAAGAAACATTTCTTATTATTACAGTTGAAAAAGCTTATGCAGCTTTTGATGAATAGAAATGTCAAAAGATACTGCAGCTTTTGATCAATTTAATGCATACTTGCTAAACAAAAGTAATAATTTCTTAGAAAAAGAGAAACTCTTACTGACCCCAAACTTTTGAACAGTAGGGTTTACACAAGATTAACTGTTGAATTATATCCACTTTCTCCTATCTGAGTTTAATATGCAAAGCCAGCTGTTCGTATTACATTTAGTTGATTTTCCAAAGAATATGAACAAAGGTTTTGTGGCACTTTCAAAACATTGCTGTTTCAGGGCCCACCATGTCCACTTATGACTTAAGCAATGGCAAGCGTTTAGGGCAAGGCTACCTGTAATAAGCTGTTTATCGGGAAATTCCCTTGGAAGGGATGGATGGATGGAAGGGTTTGAAACAATCATTATTGTCATTTCACTTGTTGGTGCACATGACCACAGACGGGTGCACTTAAAAACATGGGAATAATCTGCAATGTTTTGATAATCATAATACACCTGGCATTATATTAGATGTCTGGATGGAAGCTACAGAGAATTATAGCAGCTATTTTTATAGAGAGTATATTTAATATGGATTTACCAAAGATACTGACACTGTATTGCCATGACTATCAAACTGACCCTTTATGTCACTAGGGGGCATTAGAGTATTTTGTATTCATGTTCTTCCAATATATTTTCTTATAAAACATTAGCTGTCCCTAAAAAGTGTCCATTTTGTATCTATTTTAAGGATATTTAGCATGTTTTCATATAAATATTTTAATAATCGCAGCCAACATATGATATTATTAATGTCCAGTCAGTTCTGTGATGTCCATGATTGTCAACCTGGGGCCTGTACCATGATTGTAGATTAACAAATTCAGAGTTACTGGATTAGTTTCGAGTTGACAAAACCAAACCACTCCAATCCAGCTTTATTGGTACCATGATGCAGATCATCAACTTTCTTTGTCAACGCAGGCTTGATCCTGAGTTTGTGAAGCGCGTGCACTTGAATGTGTGACATCATGGTGAACAGCCAATCACTACACAGAGCTAGTGTGATTCACTTCTCATGAGAGAGCCAGCGAGATTCAAAACACATTTGTTTAAGAGATTAAAGAATAAAAGGAATTTAAACATTTACTCTGAAGAAAGTACTTGTCCATGAAAGAGGGCAAATAAAGGAAATGTTCTTGCTTTATCAGTGCAGTCACAAGTGAAACTTGTGAAGTTAGTTTATATAAAGATCGAGACTCACATGTAGCCATTTTTAAGGTGTTACCCATTGATTCTAGCACTTATTTATATTACATATGATCTGTATATATTACTATGAATTTAAAATAGATGCTTTATAATAATTGTTAAACTAAAAGTGCTTGTGTGTAATGGATTAATAATAATATAAATCATATGTAAATTGTAATTATCATTAAAGACTATGGATTTTTTTAAGGTACTTTATAGTGACCTTTAATTTGTAGGAAGAGAAACTGGGGGATTGACTTTTTTTGTGTCAGACATGTGACACTTTGCTCACATCTGATTGGTCCAATTTCAGTTTGAGATCTCTCACTCAGAACAGAACCTGCCCCGGAGCAGGATAGCCGTGGAGTGTAAGTTACTATATGGCAATGAACGCAGCTAAAAGCCAAGCCACTTTCATGGTACCTAAAACCCAGGATTGGTGAAAACTAAACTAAAACTTACCTGGCTAGCCAGCAAATCCGGCTTCATGGTACAGGCCCCAGATGTTAAAACAAGCATGTAAACATGTAAGAAAAGATGTATTGGTCAAAAAATGTATTGTCTGAAAATGCTGTCATAATTTATTCACTCTAGTGTTGTTCCAAATTTGTATGACTTTCTTTTGCAGAACACAAAAAATATATTTTGAAGAATGTTGGGGTGAGTAAATGATGACAGAATGTGTTTTTTTTGGTGAACTAGCTTTTTAATGAGTTGGCACTTTGCCCTCTTCAGCCATTCTGCTGATCAAACGTGTGTGTCACATAGCATTTTTGTTGAAACGTATGGACGTGATTCAAATCTACTTTGTATGAGTCTTAAGGTGTTCCCTGATTGAGAGGAAGTCTGTGTTTCCTCCGAAGGAAATTAGAGATAATGGGTGCCCGTATGCCTCAAAGGTCTGAAGCTGAATTCCATATTCCTTAGCTGTCTGTGACTCATCTGTTTATCTTTGGACGTTTGGAAATAAAAGTTAATGAGTCCCATATTGACCTTTTATTTTTGTAAAAATGTTTGTTACTGGAAAATGCTATAAAGCTAAATAAAATCCAGAGGTGGTGTTGTGAAATTTGTGTGTGTGTGTGTGTGATTTAAAAAATATATATATATATTGTATTTTAATGTATAAAAGTAATTGGTAAGGATGAGAAAATGTTGGCAGACACATTGACCATTAAAATACCCAACTCCTCCCACAAAATTCTGGGCCTCGATTTAGTCTTTAAACAACCAGTGGCTTACTGAATTAGAGGAAGCTGGCTTTTCTTCCTCAGGAAACTTGCAGAGGAAACAAAGAGATTTAGAGAGCCCAGTTTGCTATAGAGACTGGACTGGACCTTGTCTGTTCTAGAAGTACAGAACTAACCTGTACTGGTGCTGTGGCAGGACAGGGGGCCTGGTTTTGGTCGGTCCCGAGGGGATGGACACCTTTCTGACCTCATTTGGGCTGATGCTCATGTGGGTCCAATGCTCAGCTCAGAGACTCTCTCCGACCGGGAAAAACGTCTGCCTCAGTGTCAGGTACTGAAGTAACTTTGTCTCAGATGTTTCTCTATAAATTCTTCAGGAAAAATTAAAGTAAATGTGTCACTTTTTTGGCATACAGTTATAGTATTAAGATAAGAAGAATTTGAAATTAAATGTTTTGAGGTCATCTTTAGATACTGTTGAGATATTTTTTGAAACTCCGTGTTATTTCTGTAAGGACAAAAAAGTGTAAAGTAGGAGATTTAATTACTAAATTGTTTTCCAACGAATCTCATTGCTGTCAAGGAGAAACAACTGAGATATTAAAGAGATGTCATTTGTGATTTGTCTTTTCTATTCTGCATCTTAAGTTATAAAATGTTGTATTTTTGTCTTGTAAACGTTTGATTTATTGTCAACACACATTCACTACATCCCATACTGTCTGCTATATTTTCTCAATAGGGAATCTTCTCCCATATGTTGTTCTGGGTGGGGTCAGAACGGTGACGAATGCACTGTCCGTGAGTATTGATGCCATCATTGATGTATTTTAATAAAAAGTGACATTGTTGTTTTATTGATGACACAAAAGGCCTGCTTCCTGTGGGTTTGTAGATGTCAGCAGTTTTAAGCTGGGGTTTCAGGTACTGTTGTGCGTCTGTGTAAAGAATCTTTTTGTTTTCTCAGCCCTCTGTGAGGGAGAAAGGGCCTGTCTGCAGGATGAAGTGTGTGCTTATCCTGGACTTTGTCGATGTAAACCTGGATTTTACGGGTACCAGTGCAAAACCCGTGAGTAATATCGTTTGGACTTTAGGTTAGACATTCAAAGCACACGAGCAAGCCTGAAACAAGCATGATGTTGCTTTATATAAACAAGAATTTAATATTAAGTGACTTACATTTTAGACACAATTATGCAGCTAATTTGTCTGTTTTTCCTCCGACGAACAAAATAGCTCCAAAAATCCAAAGCAGAATCCGACCACGAAGCTTTTCGAATCTTTGAATCAATTTCTTTGCAAAATGATTCACTGCATTGAATTCGAAGCGGCACCTGCTGGTCAAAATGGCGTAAATGCAACAAAAACATCTATTGCCACCTTTTAAAGAACAATTGCATTTTTTCACAAAAGTACAATCTATTAAATGAAATTTCACATGAAGTTTCTGTAAAATGTGTGTTAATTTTTTAATGATTTGGGTCCTTTGTGTGTTACTACTTGGCAAACTAGGACAATTAGAAGCAGTTAAATATATTTATTCCTTTTGTGCAGCCATAAGTATTACAATTCATTGAATTAATACAATTAACCTAAAACCAACATTTTAAAACCATTAAAGATTGCCAAGTGTACACACAAAAATAATTCGTCTTGGTGACAGGAGCTTCCAGTACAGAAAAGTTTGATGATGTTTGAAATCAGTGTTGCAAAACTAATTTTCAGGTTGATTTGTTGCTAAATGACGTTGTGATGTCATTGCACGATGACATCATTGCGTAATTAAATTACGACACAAAAATGTGTCGCTACATCAAATCTCAGCAAAAAATATATTTCATATTTGTTAATTTAGATTTGTTTGTAAAATAATCTAAATACATTATATAATATTAAAATATAACTATTACACTTACACAGTTTTGAACATTACAATTATTTATTTTTTTATTAGCTAATAAACTAGTAAAGCTACACATTCTGAACAATTATAGTTTTAAGCAGTGTATTAGTAGGCTAGTTAGTTAATGTGCTACACTCTAAGAAAAGTCTGTAAAAATAGGGCACAATCTACTATGTTAATATTAAAATTCCGTATTGATTTTTCACCTACATTTTTAATTATGCATTGCATTTTGTGTTTTCGGGTTACAGTTACAGCGGATAATGGATAACACATAATTTCCTGAAAATTACTAGTAACTTTTCAATTTTTCTAGATTTAGAAAGCGAAGGTGTATCACAAATGAACAATTATTCAATTATTATTATCAAATTGAACAATTGCAAATAGCGCAGCTAACTTATTTCACATGATGTGTGTACTGCGGGGCACCTTTGGTTTCCTAATTTTGTGTAATTTAGTTGGAAATTGTGTGCCTTTTTATCGTTTGATAAAAGTTGTTAAAAATAGCCAAATACATAAAAAAATAGCTACATTTGTTGCTAGGTGCTTTTGGAAGAAAAATTGCTAAGTTGGCAACACTGTTTGAAATGTTGCCCGATTGATTAAAATCACATGACTTGGCAAGAGTAAAGCACTAAACTGATTTGAAAGTAACCAATGCTTCGAAAGCACACAGTAGTGGCGTTCATGTGTGTTTGAATGTATCGGTTGAATGAATGATTCAGTGACTCACCCATATAGACACTAGTAATACATATCTAGTAATCAGCTATATTCATTTTGTTGGACATACATGTAGTAATGCATATCTAGTTATTATAATTCCTTCACAGCTTGTCCTCCTGATTTTTGGGGGCCGGATTGTCGAGAGCTCTGTCCCTGTCACCCTCATGGGCTCTGTGACCCAGTCACTGGTGAGTGCTCGTGCCTTCCCAACCGCTGGGGCAGCTTGTGCCAGAACAGCTGCAAATGTGGACGTCATGGGAAATGCGACCCTGTCTATGG
Source organism: Ptychobarbus kaznakovi (assembly GCA_027422405.1). Lineage (NCBI taxonomy): Eukaryota > Metazoa > Chordata > Actinopteri > Cypriniformes > Cyprinidae > Ptychobarbus > Ptychobarbus kaznakovi. Next base: position 14,131 of record JAPDDN010000523.1, read on the forward strand.
CAACTGCACCTGTGAGGAGGGCTGGTGGACGTCCACTTGCTCCAAAGCCTGTCAGTGCCACCTTGCCACATCCACTTGTGACCAAGCCACGGGACGCTGCCTGTGTGTCGAAGGCTACTGGGGCCAAAAGTGCAGCCTGCGATGCAACTGCTATGTGTCCCCTTGCCAACAGCGCACAGGGGCCTGTCAGTGTCAGCATGGCTGGTGGGGTCCGTCCTGTGATCGCCGTTGCATTTGTAATCTCAGCCATGCCGACTGTGACGTGCAAACTGGCAACTGTCTGTGCTACCCGGGTTACAAAGGGCCTTTTTGCAATGAGCCTTGTGAGAGTGGAACGTATGGCAGAGGCTGTAGGAGAAGGTTAGTAAAAATGTGAAATTAAAGGAGTTTGTGTTGATTATGATTTTATTCAGAAAGAGTGCATTAAATTGATCCAAATGTGATGCATTTGATTGAGTAAAGACATTGTTACAAAATATTTATATTTCAAATAAATGCTGTTCTTTTGAACTTTCTATTCATTAGTGAATCACAAAAATATTATACACAAGTGTTTTCAACATTGAAAATAAGAAATGTTTCTTGAGTGGTAAATTAGCATATTAGAGTGATGAAATATGTTATTTCTTTACAGCATTTTTATGTTCAAATAAATACAGCCTTGGGGGGCTTTTCAAAAAATCTTTAAAAAAAAAATCATACCATTCTATCATACTGACCCCACCTTTAAACTGTAGTATTTTGTTGTGGTATTGAAGATTTAACACTGATTTGAAAGTGTTGATATGATAATGATAATGAATGCATGCAATTATATCAATATGAGCATTTTAACTTTATTTAAAGTTTACTTTGAAATTGCTGTTTAATTATTCAGCATAAGTAAATATGAATGTTTTGGTTCATCCATGATTTCTGTTCTTATATCTGTGTGTGTGCATGTAGCTGTGGACACTGTGAAGGAGGCAGGTCTTGCTCTAAACAGGACGGTCTGTGTGATGCCTGTGCACCAGGGTGGAATGGCACTCGCTGTGACCAGCCGTGTCCTGCAGGTTATTATGGCCACCTCTGCCAAGAGGTTTGTCCGCGTTGCAGAAACATGGACCCATGTGACACGGAAACTGGAGTGTGCTTACACTGTGATCCTGGTTGGACTGGACCGAGGTACAGATTTATTGGATTCAGTTCTGAAAGGAAACACTCTATTGTCTTATATACCATGGCAAACTGCAGAGGTCTAAAAAGGCAGTTAAAAATAGCTATTCATCTAATCACATTAGACAATAGGCATTTGACCTACAATGTGAAAAGTGTTGTCTGATTCACAAATCAAAGTACTCATTTAAGCTAGTTCTTTTTAGTGAAACAACACACAGCATGAATAGTGCAGTATGACTCCCCAATAAATGACTCTTATGAGCCAGTTCTTTTTAGTGAATCAAAAACATACATATGACCACCACGAGTGTAGTCTGATTCACGAACGAATGACTCTTCTGAACTGGTTCTTTTTAGTGAATCAACAAAATACAGTGCAACCAGTGTCAAACTCACAAATGACTCCTATGAGCCAGTCTGAAACACTGCATGGCGTAATTTACAGCATTTGAGAGTGTATATCTTTCATATTTAAGAAAAATTGACATCACAACTGAAAATTTCCCAAATAAAGGAACTGAATCATGACACTCTGAATCAAATTGAGCTCTTGTGAATCAGAACTGAACTAAATTGGAAAATATGCAAACATCTAATTTAAAGTCTAAAAAATATTTATCTACAGCAATGAAATTCATTTTACGTGTGAATTAAGTGTCCTAAAGACATTTTGGGGCAAGTGTAAATATTAATATTATTTTTTCTTATGTGTATAATTTAATTTTCTACCCGCTAAGCTACTTTAGATTTCGACATCTTTTAGATGACTTTATTTTGGACTTCTCTGCAGATGTGACAAACCCTGCACAGATGGTACATACGGAGATGGCTGTCGTTTCCTGTGTAAGACCTGCCTTCACGGTCACTGTGATCATGTGACAGGAAGCTGCATTTGTCTTCCTGGCTTCCAGGGTGAGAGGTGAGGGTAGAATGGTATTTAAAGTTTGTTTTTATCTTTCAAGAGTCAGATAAGTCTCCCTCACTGTTCAATCTCTGTTGTAGCTGTAATAGCACATGTCCTCCAAACCTGTATGGCATCAACTGCTCCTCCACATGTGACTGTGGGAATCATGCCTGCCATCCAGCCACAGGAGCTTGTCCAAACAGTATGTCCAGACACTACATCTGGTTTTCACAGCTGGTATCCGCATCCCTCTCATCCGTTTTTTGTGTTTGTCTGCTAGGTAGCAGGGCAGGTCTCTTAGCAGGGCTTTTGATTCCCTTGTGCATTTTAATACTCGCCTTGTTGTTCTGCTGCTGCTGTTGTGGGCGGCCCGTCGAAGCAAAGGAAAGGTATGAATTTGTTATTTGAAAGCTGATATAAAATGTATTATTATTTATCAAACAATAAGAAAATCTTCTGTTAAATCTGTCCTCTAGAGTGGCGGTTGGAGATGGCAGTCCTGCGGTTCGCATGAAGCATCATGTTTATACTGTGCTGGCCAACATGGGTTCAGCAATGCCGTGCATTTCTCTTTGGTCATCTGGTTTGCCTAGGGTTACAGGTAATGTGCCTGTTTTCATTTGCAGCTTTTTTATTTGCATATTGTGTTTTTGGAGACTTTTAATGTTCTCCGCTGTGTTTTAGTCTCTCATCATGATCCTGAGCTCACATTTAACCACAGCTTCATTGAGCAGCCCTCGTCCGGCTGGGTGACTGATTCATTTGAAACTGATGATGAAGGAGAGGCCATCTACTGTGAACCACCCAGAGAAGGTACAACCGTTATATTTCGAGTTTCACACTCTTTCTGTCTTTTTACTCTGTAGTTAGGGCAGCAGCTAGAGTTTTGCTTTGGCTGTTCGTTTTAGTTGATATTGTAAGCTATGAGTGATATTTAATGTTATATTTTATTATATGTTACATTTACTTTATTCCTAAATATAATATTGAAGAACACTAAGACTTTAAAGGTAATGTAATTTACCTTAACGAATAAACAAGTCTTTTATACTTATTTGAAGAAAAAAGATAATAAAAACAATAATATTGTGAAATATTATTACAATGTAAAATATATGTTTTCTTTTTTGAATATATTTAACTGTGATGTAAAGCTGAATTTTCAGGAGTCATTACTCTAGAAAATCATTATAATATGCTAATTTGGTGCTCAAGATATATTTCTTATTATCAACAGTTGTGGTGATTAATATTTTTGTTGAAACCATGAGGATATAAGGATTCTTTGATAAATAGGAAGTTCAAAAGAACAGCATTTATTTGAAATAGAAATCTTTGGTATTATCATAAATATTTTTACTGTCACTTTTGATCAGTTTAATGCATGCTTGCTTATAAATACAAATTTCTTTACTGACCCCTAATTCATAGATTAATTATTTTAGAATCCATCTCTGACTGTTTACACTATAGTCACACTGGAAGAAAATATTTGCTGGAAAAATATTATTTGGGGAAAAAATTATTTTGCACCATATTCAACAACAATGTATTCCTGAGTATACTGATTGATATTAAACATGTGCTTCTCCTCACACAGATATTCTTACTGTGGCCGGTGGAGAGCTTCAGGAGCTGAGCTCTAAGTGTAACTTCTTCCCTGACCCATCAACCTTCAGCAGTGACGACATGTCACAGGATTTTGGTATCCCTCGTACCTCCAGCATTGCAAAATCCAAACGTCCTTCAGTCTCTTTCGCAGAGGGCACAAAGTTCAGTTCTAAAGAGTGCCGTAGCTCGACTCAAGACCTGCCAGGAACAAGTTGGAAACCCAAGGCCTGGGGCGTTCTGATGATCTCTGCCCTGCAAGGAGGACAGGGAAACCACAGTGAAACAGAAAAAGAAGAGAAAAACAACGAAGAGACCATCTCTCCTGAGCAGCAAACAGCTGAATCTGAAACAGCACAAACTGACTCGGAAAAATACAGTTCTGGCCCGCTAAGGACTCACCTCACTGTGCACAATGGGAGACGACGTACACTTTCCAATACCAGGAAGAATGCCCAGCCATCTGATAGCGACCAGGATGCAGATTCAGAGAAGTTAACAACTGTATATGTGACTGTGGGTACAGCCCAAAAGATGGCCAAGCAAGAGCCCCCCTCAGAAGGTCCCGTTCAGGCGGTGCTGCGCAGACTGGGCAGCCTACAGAGACAAAGAGAGGAGGCTACCCAGCCCAAAGGAAGGGGGCAGGCGATTGCCAAGCCACCGCGGAGGAAACTGGGAGTGCGGGCCAGTGGGTGGGAGCAAGCTACTGGGTCAAACCAATCAGAGGTGGTCATGAGGAAACCTAGTCGCAGGAAACACATCTCCCTCAGTTCTCCCTGCACAGTGGGGGCAACAGACTTTCCTCAGGAGAACTGCAGCCCCAACAGGCCATTGTCCTCCATTTTAAAAAGTGTTCCAGAGAGTGATACGCTCCATAGTTTGGAGGTGGAACAAGACACTGAAGTAGTTTGTGAGACAGACACTCTGACAGAGCACACTTATGAGACTGTGGCTCCATCTGATGGGATCTCCACGTCTTCAGAGATTATTATAAATGAGACAGTTGTGGACCAAGCAGAAAATGAGCCAAATTATGAGAATGTTTATGTAAAGCATTCATAATATTCCTGAATCTTAAAATGTATCATTTAAAGGGCAATAAAGTTTTTGTTTTAGTACTGTATGTAGGTTTTGCATAAACTGCATAAACATAGAAAACTGTTTTGTTTGCTTGTATATTCCCTATAATAATTTATATTAAAACATTACTTGGCTTTTTTAAATACAGTTTTTAAAGCATTTTATCAATATGTTGCCCTCATAACCCCTTAAGTAACTGATGTATGTCTACCTATACTGACATTCAAAAGTTTAGGGTCGGTAAGGTTTTATTCAGCAAGGATGCACTAATTTAAGCAAAAGTAACAGTAAAGACTTTTACATTGTTAAAAATTATTATTATTTTTTTTAATAAATGCTGTTCTTTTAAACTTTCTCGTAATCAAGAATCCTGAAAAAATATATCAAGGTTTCCACAGAAACACTAAGTCTTCAACATTAATAATAATAATATTTATTGAGCACAAATCAGCAAATTAGAATGATTTCTGAAGTATCATGTGACACTGAAGACTTGAGTAATGGCAGCTGAAAATTCAGCTTTACCGTTACAGGCATGACATCACATTTTAAAATATATTTAAATAGAAAAAGTTATTATAAATTGAAATATTTCAGTTTTTTACTTTATTTTGATCAAATAAATGCAGCCTCAGTGAGACTATGAGACATCTTTTAAAAGCATTCTTACCAACCTCAAACCTTTGAACAGTAGTGTAGATCAATCCTGAGCCAAGATATGAACCCTGCAGCAATTTTGCATGAAATAACCTCCTTAACAATTTGACAAAAATTGAATTGTCTTGAAGTAACCTGACAGATACTTCCTGGTTCTCCTCAAAACGCCTTTTAAGTACGCTGTATAAGTTTCTGTGTAATTGCATGTCTTGGTTTTTCTCTATGCATGATAAATAAGGATTAGTCCTTACATGCATCACTACAGCGAAGTTGTTCTTGGCAGCATGACAATGATTACTTGGTGTGATGTAAATTAATTCAATTGCCTGACATTGGCAGTAAACTCAGTGTTTTCTTTGGAAAGAGCAAGAAACCACAATAAATGGAAGAATTGTGCCAAAACACAGACTGGAAATGTAAATGCATTGGTTGTTTGTGGCTAATGACAAGAAACACCCTTGGCTTTTACTGTGTTGAAAAGGCTAAATCAGAAAGAGATTTCTTTAATATCCTTAAGAGGACTTTCAAAGATATAACCTTATAAAATTATGTATACATTGTCATAATGACCTATAGACTACATCAAAAAACATTGCTGCAAGGATTGCAAAACTGTTCCTCACTAAAAGCTGTTGCAAAGTTCATTGCGATTTTAGGACTTTGTAAGCATCAGTAAAAAATGTATTCCTCTCATGCAATTACTTTAATTCTCAATGAAAATCAGAGTATAATTTATGATAATAGTGTTTATTTGAGATGTTTGAGACTGAAAATTGCATGGTGTCCATTGAGAATAATTAACACAACATAAGGAGTAGATTAATCTCTAGGGGAGGATGACCTGTAGAATATTACGAATGACATTCTATTTCTCGAGAGATTCTAAAAGGGCCGCTGATCACCCTTCTCATTGACCGTACAAATGCAGCTTATTTTTCTCGTATGATAAATACTATTAAACGTCTTTTAGAGTTGGACTCATCTCTTTTCTGTTCCTGGCTTGTCTTTGCAGCCCAGCCAGTATTTTTCAATAGGTCTTGGATATGGAGGGTTTGCATAGTCAACCCGCTTCGTTCGGAGATTCACTCTGTAGTACATATCTGTAAAGAAAAAGATTGAATCTGAATATCTAAATATAACATAATATAATATAATAATCATGTTCATTTCAGTTCCTCCTTTGAAATATATAATTTCTGTCATGACAACTCTCTGCGAGTTTAGCATGGTAATAAACATTCAGTGTAAATGTGTTTGGACTTGGCAGAATAGATCTGCTACGCTGCTGCAGCAGAGCAATTGCAAGACTTGCTACTGCCAACACATCCACAACATGCACCTGTGAGCATATAATAAATACTGCTGCTACACATATAACATCTGAAATAACCCCCATATATGACATACATGAAATCACCCTGTAACATATCTATACAGGTGGAGCTGGGGAAGGTGGAGGGTTTCTGAAGCACGCTGAAACTGCAACAGCAAGCACTGAGTATTGAATGTTGAGCAGCAAGCTCATTGGCTGCTGATATGAAATAAAACCAATCAGCTGCACCGTGTGAATGATGATAATAGTATCAGACTGAGTTAAAACCTATCGGCCTGCGCCATCTAGAGTTTCATGACAGAACCTTGGATATAATATAAAATTATCATGCTCATTTCAGATCCTCCTTTGAATAATATAATATAATATAAAAATCATGTCATAGAAGTACCTCCTTTGAAGAAGTAGACACTCTGTAAAGGCTGACTCCTGCTCAGTGTGTCATAGGCGATGTCTTCAGAAGGTCTGTATCTGTAGTCATAATCATTGTCATTTTGTCTATGATAATAGTCTCTGCGTCTGTCCTGGTCTCGCCGTCTGTCCTGGTCTCGCCACCTGTCCTGGCCCAAACCTCTGAGCAAACTCCTGTCCAATGCTGATGCCCCTCTCAGCCATAGTCTCCCAATATGGTGACCTATTCTGCCTGCGCCTGGACCCCCGCTGCTGGTCCCATTCCTGCCCATAACGTTGGTTCCACTGCTGCCCATACTGTTGGCCCCACTGCTGGTCCCAATCCTGCCGATTTCTGTCCTGACGCCTTCTGCTGGGCCATCTCGGAGTGACGTAGAGTCTGCCGGCTAGCACAGCATCCACAGGAGACTTGATTCCAATCCAGTCTTTGTTGATGAAGTGATGGCCACCATGATCACTGTTAGCTAGAAGAAAGTAATTAAAAGCCGAGTTATGGAAGCTGTCTAAGGTTCAATTTATTTGGATAGCTTCCTCTAAAAAATGATACCTCCACCGAAGAGCTGGTTGAAGTGGTCAACCCATCGGTCGTAGTAGATATTAGTGTATCTGCGGAAGAGTGCTGAGGGAGATCTCAGTGACATCTGAATGCACTCCTCATGGGATGGCTGGTGCTTGAACTCATACTGGTAATACTGGTCTCCTAGAAAGAAAAAATGGAACGTATGCTTTGTTTAGTAAAGTTAAATGAACATGAAGTAACTCGAGATGTATTCTTTAGATTAAGCACAAACCTTTAAAAAAATAAACCTTCTCTTTGCCATGATGGCTGTGAGCAGGAATGGCAAAGGCAGCATCCAGATGGTCTGGTATCTCCCCAAATCCCACAGATATTTCTCGTGGGAAATCTTCATCTAGTACTCCATCTTCAAATCTCCAGTATTTTTTACCCTGGGAATAATAAAACCTATTATCATTTAAAATCATTCAGTGAAAAAATTCTGATTAACTCCAATGAAATAAATTCAAATAAATCGTTACTATTTATTATATCGTAAATAACACAGAGAAATATTTCACACTGTATAAAGTGCTAGAAATTCTAAATGGCTTAAATTATAATAGATATAAATGTGAGGTCATCCATACTTTGAAGATGTATGTCTTTCCTTGGCAGTTTATGCGAGTGAAGGCAGCATCTATTGGACCTTTTATTCCCCAGATGTCTTCGATGAGCTTTGGGTACCCGGGCAATACGGATTTCTCAATAAGCTCAAAAAAATATTGTCCTTGTAGACAAACATATCACATTTTAAATGAGAAACAAAATGTGTAAAAAAAAAGAAAAACGAATATTAATCTGTCATAACAGTATAGTTTCAGCAATACATTTTTATTTTATTGAGGTATATGAGATTTACTAAATTAATAAAACTTAAATACAAAGTATGTGTACTATATAGATGTTTGTTTAAAAAAAAAACTAATAAATGACAAAAACACAATACAATGACTATAACTTAATATTAATAAAAACTAATGGTATCTCAATTATAATAAAATAACGCTGCTCCCTAAACATTTTGTATAACGTTTTTAAAAATTCTACTTATACTAAATATTTAGTATGTACATTTTTATATTAATGTCCAAAAATGAGCCTAAATTAAATAGAAAATAATTGTATATAATATTACAATTTTTGTTTGTCTTTGCTGTAAGCCACTTACCTCTGAATGCGTATATAGAGCCGTTTTTGAGCTGCATGAAGGAGTCAAAGGGTCTGCCACTGCAGACCTCGGCGTCAGGGTCTTTGGCTTTTGTTGGTGTGGGTTCAGAAGTTGATGTCGTTCGTGGAGGTGTGGTTGGGTTCTTAATGGTGGAGGTTAATCTGAATTGTGTAGTTGGCCTGGCAGCAGTGGCAATCTCTGGTGTTGGGTTATCACTTAACGTCAAATCCGTGATTTGTGAAGCTGGTGTTAATAGGCTGAATATTTCAGGAAAGGTTGCTGGAGACGGGGTCAAAATGTTGTGCTGTGATCTGGATCTGTTTGGCGCCTCTGTGCTGTTTGCTTCCTCATCATCATCCTCAGGGTAAGAAGGAAAAGGTGTCTCCACGAGCTGCAACGAGAACAGTTTCTCATCCACTTGTTTTGTTCAATACGTTTCACATGTTTAGTTTTGATTTGTTTACATGGAGTTTAAGAAACCAAACTGGTAAACTTACACCTAATACGACACAAGGATTCATAGTCTTTGCAACAGCTCTTGTAGTATGTGCACATAGAGTCACACTGGCAGCTCTTGGTGGCATCAAAACCATTTTCACAGCGTTCAATACACGACTCTTGACAGGAAAAAAGGACACAGTTCCAAGATAACACAGAGAGTATATATCCAAATATTACAAGAAAGACAGTGTTCTTACCTTCAGCTGCATATGTGAAGGAAATCAGACCTAGCAGCAGAAAAAGCCTCATCCTGGCGTCTCACAGTGAATGTGACTGAAGAACTGAGACCATCAGCACTTCATGAATCAATAGACTCAGAGGTCACTCACCCGATTTTGTTTACTTGAACTTATTTGCTAATATGTTTTGCATTTTTGTTTAACTGCAATCATTAAAACCAGACACAAATTGTTTTGCAATCTGATAATATCAATTTGAAAAGTTTGTTTTATGAGCACTACTTTGTGTAATATAGTTTTATTGACATTTATTAATAATAACATTACTCAGTTCAAAATGACTTTGAATGTTTTCTCTTGGTTAGACAGGCTACACTATTTGAGTAATGTAAAGGTATAGAAAGAAATAATGCTTGTTTACAACTTTCAAAATGCCAGATTTAGTTTGTTTAACAAAGTCCACCACGATGTCCTTTACTTAACTAACGTGGAAGTGTATTGCTCAAACTTTGGGGGAGAAAATAAACCCTTTTGACCTCTGTGAAAAGTGAATGATTAATAGATCCACAAACCCCATTCTGTTACCCGTCAGCGTCCACACACAGACATCACCTAACAACACAACTCATTACAAACGTTCCTTGTAACGTTACATGAATGAGCCAAGCTGGGAGATTTCAAAATGTAGATTTGTAAATCCTAGTTTAACGTTCTTATTTGCATAGCCTATTTCTTGCTTATTTGTTCATTTCGAACACGTACAATAACACGGATTGTAGCCAACTTGCCTGTGTAAATCGGCGAATGAATAATAATAAAAACGCCGTCTTCTCGCATGTGACTACAGTGCGTTTGAATGGCGCCATTGCCGCGTCATGCGGCTGTATATAAATCTCATGAATATTTAATGAGGTCATTAGTGAGGCACTTTATGATTGGTTGTCTTTAGCTAAACAACTCGACGTAACATTTTAGCACAGAACACTGTACTCTGGAGCAAGATGATAATTCCCCTTTCAAAATTTCGTGTGAAACGTAGCTAAAATTAGTAAAATTAGCTAAAATGTAACCGTGGCTTAAAAAAAACGTGCAGTACAAATAGTAGGCTAAGTTAAATAGCATCTCGTTTTAACGCTGCAAGTAGCTTACATATTTTTTCTGGCAATTTAATTAACAATTTAAAGAGATTTCCCCACTCATTTTTACATTTGGCTAAAACTAATTTTAAAATGTTTATTTTTAAATTAAAAATATATATAGTGGCTGTGGTATTTAGACATTGTAACAAAAAAGCTAACGTTGCACACAGTCTTTGTCCACCAGGGGCGTTGAACTAAAGTGGCACTATGGTGCTGAGGTTGATTCTCCGCTTCTAGGCTTGTGAGATACACACTGGGCGCCGGGCGGGTCTAGAAACGGACGCTGAGGATGCTTGAGGACTCATTATCAACAATCTAGACTTTATTTCAAATATAACAGCATCACAGTGTCATATTTAATGAATAAGCATCGCTTCAGTTGGCTTTCACAGGAATCTATCCGAGGGTGGCAAAAGGACAGTGGAAATAGTCGTCTTTGTCTGACAAAACTCAATCGATTGCCAGTATTCAGCGATACCAACCGGCTACTGCCTAATTTTCTTAAAACATCAGGTCGTTCTGACAGCGTAATCTTGTTATTTGATGGTTTTTAAACAAGCTCGATGGGCATTTTGTATTCTTAAAGCGTATCTTAAAGGCTTTGCCAGTGCTCTGACGTCATTTGTGTTTATATTTTTTTTCTGACATCCTCAGGAAAATGTGGTTTGGTGTAAACGGTCGCTGAGTTAAACTGTTTCCCAAGTAACTGTTATGAGACATTTATGATTTGCTTGGTAATGACAGCGACGCGATAATTTATTTGTCCCGCCTGAAAGACAAAGACACATCAGAACGGCTGTTATAACAGAGAACCAGCTGGTAACGGTAGATGTTTATGTCTCTTGTCGTTTATCTCAGCGAGTTTTGCCGTTATTTCTCCATGTTTAACACCGACAGACTCACGGTTCCTGCATATGTCAGTTATCGGCTCACAACCGGAGGACGAGCTCTGGTCCCAGGGCTGTGTCGCCGGGGATCAGCGCCGACGTCCAGGCCGTGTTGGACGGCTCTCTCCCCGCGCTGCGCTCCGCCATCAAAACACTGAAGTCTTCCAAAGACACTGGAGATGTGGAGGAGACCCGCCGGGCCGTTGCTGAGACTTTCCAGCTCGTCAAGGAGGCCTGGGTCCTGCCCACAGTGGGTCGGCAGGTAGCGGAGGAGATCTGCAACAGGATCCGGCTGGATGGGGGTCTGGCGCTGCTCTTGCTGCTGCTGCAGACACCGGCTGTAGAAATCACTTACGAGTCTGCCAAGCTCCTTGAGCAGATACTGGTCTCAGAAAACAGGTAAGGAACATTCTTGATAAACTGTGTTGTAGGCCCTAAAAGTAGGCCTACTTGGACAAGCAAGTTACAGTTACTGGAAATATGAATGACTTTCATTGTATAAATCATATACCAAACAGAGTGGCACAAGCATTTTACATATTATTTATTTGGTTTAAAATTATAATAAGATAGATATTACAAATATATATTTTTTTGTAAAAGAGTATAAAATTTAAAGTTGCTATTATCAATTTAAGGTTGAATTGGTATGCAGAAAATAATCATACTCCCTGAAAGATATATCTAAAATAACTGTCCTGGGATATCATATGTGACCCTGGACCACAAAACCAGTCATAAGTAGCACGTGTATATTTGTAGCAATAGCTAAAAATACATTGTAATTTCAATTTTACATACATTGAGATTAGTGAAAATTATTGAATTTTCTTTTATGCCAAAAATCATTAGGATAATAAGTAAAGATCATGTTCCATGAAGATATTTTGTACATTTCCTACCATAAATACATCAAAACTTAATTTTTGATTAGTAATATGCTAAGAACTTCATTTGGACAACTTTAAAGGCAATTTTCTCAGTATTTAGATTTTTTTTGCACCCTCAGATTCCAGATTTTCAAATAGTTATATCTCAGCCAAATATTGTCCTAACAAATTATACATCAATGGAAAGCGTGTTTATTCAGTTTTCAAGATTTTATATTCAAATCTCAGTTTTAAAAAAATGACCCTTATGACTAGTTTTGAATTTCAGGGTCACATATTCTTTTTAACTAGTCAGAAGGCCTTTCAGGCTCTTTCTGCTCTTTTGCTCACTATGGATGAGTACAGTTACCAATGATTCGCTCAGCAGTCCGAACTACCGTCCGTAGTCTTCTGTTGCCAGATTTGGTAGCTGAGCTGAACCAGACAGTTATTGACGTGCAGATGACGGATTTAATGATGGCTGAGTAGAACTTTATCAACATTTCCTGTGGCAAGTTGAACTTCCTCAACTGGCGAATGTTAATGTGATCGTCCCACTTAAGGTCCTGAGAAATTGTGGTGCCCAGGAATCTGAATGACTTCACTGCAGTCACAGTGCTGTTCATGATGGTGAGTGGGGGGAGAGCAGGGGGCTTGCTCCTGAAGTCCACAATCATCTCCACTGTTTTGAAGCTCCAAGCTGTTAAGACTGCACCAGACAACTCCTTAACCTCCTGTCTGTAAGCAGACTCATCACCGTCCTGAATGAGGCCGATCAGTGTGGTGTCATCTGCAAACTTCAGGAGCTTGACGGAGGGGTCTTTAGATGTGCAGTCATTCGTGTACAGGGAGAAGAGTAGTAGGGAGAGAACACAGCCCTGAGGAGCTCTAGTGTATGCATCCAAATTTTTTTAAATGCTTGTTTTTGTATTTCTCTGCAGGGACTATGTGGCACGAATGGGGCTTGGGGTGATCCTGAACCTGACCCGTGAGCAGGAGGATGCCCAGCTGGCACGGAGCGTGTCAGGCATCCTTGAGCACATGTTTAAACACACAGAGGAGACATCTGCGCAGCTCATCACTAATGGGGCACTGGACACCCTCCTGTACTGGTGCCGTGGAACAGACCCAACTGTTCTGCGGCACTGCGCCGTGGCCCTGGCAAACTGCGCCATGTACGGTGGGCACCGCTGCCAGCGGCTGATGATCGAAAAACAGGCGGCCGAATGGCTGTTCCCGCTGGCTTTCTCCAAAGAGGACGAGCTGATCCGATTCCATGCCTGTCTGGCCGTGGCTGTGCTGGCGGCTAATAGGGAGATAGAGAAAGAAGTGGTGAAGTCTGGTACTCTGGAGCTGGTGGAGCCCTTTATTGCCTCGTTGGACCCTGAAGAGTTTGCACGCAATTTGTTGGACAGTGCAGACAGCATGCAGGGCCGTACGGCTGCAGACCTCCAGCACTTACTGCCCCTGCTGGATGGCACACGTCTGGAGGGGAAATGCATTGCTGCGTTCTATCTGTGCGTGGAGACTAGTATCAAGTCCCGTCAACGTAATACCAAGGTCAGGCAGACACTATATTCAGTTTTCTATGCTTTCACTGTGTTACTAACAAGTAAGAGTGACTTAGGCTGATGATACACAGTGCAACTTGTTGAGCAATTTTGCCGGGCACTTTTTTCAGCATTGTGCTTGGGCACTTTCCCACTGAGAAAGGGTAATACATTTCTATTTGGATACTTTAAATCGGTTGTGGGCCCTGTGTCTCACCTGGCAGCATTAACCAAAGTTGCCCAGCAACATTGCTCAAAAAGTTTCCACGTGTATCATCAGCACGTGATATAATAGTATAATATATTATCTAATTTACTGTAAGTATTAAATGAATAAACAACACACACACACACACACACACACACACACACACACACACACACACACACACACACACACACACACACACACACACACACACACACACACACACACACACACACACACACACACACACACACACACACACACACACACACACACACACACACACACACACACACACACACACACACACACACACACACACACACACACACATATAAATAAATATATATAAGACATTAAGTATAAATAATATATAAATTGATATCAAACATATTTTATATAATATTTTATAGGTCACTAAATTGTGCAAAAAAGTGCAAAGGTGCAAGAGTGCAAAACGTTTTCGGGTATTAACCCTTCCTCAGTGCCATGTGCTACAACTGGTCACATGTGCTTCCACTCATGTGATTTATCTGTTATCTTGTCCGTGTATAAAACAATATGTAGGTAAAACAAATGAACAAATTATGACTCGGATCATTGAGTATATGAGTGCTATTAGAAGGAAAGATTTAAAATCTCGTCATTTTGTTGAGATGTCTCACTTGGTTTTAGATCTAAACTTTGACGTTATTGAAAAGTTGACACAGATTTGTAGAGGAGGGAATATATATAGGTATATATACTGTATATATAGGTATTTTTTGTATCTTCATGATATTAAGTATATTACGGTAATACATGGTTTAATAAATGGTATGTGTGACACCTGGCACTCACCGGTTAATACCCGAAAATGTACGCAAGCACCTTTGCACTTTTTTGCACACACAGTTGAAGACGAGAGAGGAGGCCTAGTAAGATTTTTTGGATTGTTTGAAGAGTGCAAATCTCCTTTGCTTAAACCTTTGCATTGATGGATCTCACCTTATATTATTGGCCTACTGGACTTTTTGACGAGTGGATTTATATTTATATAGACAGAAGCATAAATATACAGCACTATTAAAAACATTCTGCTGCTGATCAAGTTACTAAACATGGTAAATAAAAACATGTACTATAGCACACACTGAGGAATGGTAATACCCGAATACTCAAAGATTTGGTGACCTCTGAGTAATAAATGATATAAGATTTTTTGGATTGTTTGAATGAGTGCAAATCTCCTTTGTCTATAAACCTTTGCATTTTTTGGATCTACGCACCTTATATTATTGGCCTACTGGACTTTTTGACGAGTGTTTTATATTATATATTTATATAGACAGAAGCATAAATAACAGCACTGCTTCTTAAAAACATTCTGCTGATTTGTATTTGATCAAGTTACTAAACATATAAATAAAAACATCATTTTTTATATATATTTACTGTACTTATCAATGTAATAAAAACAGGCGAATATCATCTGAAGAAATAAGTATTCAAAATGTATCATTTAGCTTACAATCTGGAGTGGAGATCAGGATTATGCATAAAATAATGTCTTCAGAATCATTCATAAATGTGAAAATCGACTGAGAATTGATCAAATAGTTGCAACCTGGATTAGATGAAAATAGGAATCATGTCTTTGTGATGTTTTTTTTCTGATTCAGATTTTTTTTTCTGATTTGTGATTATGGGATAATATAAGACGTCTTCACCTCACAAATGTTATCGAAAGTAAAAATAGTATGAAATGCACATCATATCTTGTGAGAAAGTGTGCTAGAGCAAAACAGGTACTATTTTTAAAATCAGCATCCCAAAATTTGTAATAAAAAAAAAACAAGTTATGATGCAGGGCACTGTAATATATAAAATATTCCTAAATTAAACTACATTTTTTCCCTGAATCTTTCTACTCAGATATTTCAGGAGATTGGAGCTGTTCAGAGTCTAAAGAGGATCGTCATGTACTCCAGTAACGCCACAGTCTGCTCTCTGGCTAAGACGGCCTTAACAATGATGAGTGAGGACGTCCCGAGGCGTATCCTTTCATCTGTACCCAACTGGAAGAGCGGAGAGGTACAGACCTGGCTGCAGCAGATTGGCTTCAGTGCATTCAGTGAACGGTTTCAGGTTTGTACACAGCTCCCATTTCCTGTTTAGCTGATCTTAGATAAAGGTGGAAGAGTTTTCTGTACCATATCTTTCAGGAACTGCAGGTGGATGGAGATCTACTGCTCAATATCACAGAACAGGATCTGATCCAGGATCTGGGCATGACTTCTGGGCTCACTCGCAAGAGGCTAGTGCTATTTTATTATTCAAGCTAAACATAGAATTCTTACAGAAATGTATGCATTCAATCTTAAAACTGAAAATCAAAATTTAAATAAATAAATACAAATGTAAAGAAGTTATAATAAATGTTATTATGTAAATTTAAAATAAGCTGTGTTATCATAACCTATAGCAGTTCTCTGATCACTTCTGTACAGGTTTCTTCGAGATCTGCGTGTTCTGAAAACCTATGCTAACTACTCCACATGTGACCCCAATAACCTGGCAGACTGGCTAGCTGATACAGACCCACGATTCCGTCAGTACACCTACGGCTTGGTTCAGTCAGGAGTCGATCGGAACAATATCGTCTACATTACAGACCAACAGTTGCTGTCTGACTGCCATGTAGAGAATGGAATCCACCGTGCCAAGATCCTTTCTTCTGCCCGCCGCCCTGCTAAACCCTGCTTAACTGATTCCCAACCCGCGGGCCCTGACGTGTTCATCAGCTACCGTCGCACTACGGGTTCACAGCTTGCCAGGTCAGACCACAAATGAAATGGCTCTTAAAGGGATAGTTCACCCAAAAATGAAAATTCTGTCATTAATTACTCACCCTCATGTCGTTTCAAATCCGTAAGATCTTCGTTCATCTTCGTAACACAAATTAAGATATTTTTGATGGAATCTGAGAGCTGTCTGACCCTGCATAGACAGCAATGCAACTGAAATGTTCCCAAGTCCAGAAATGTTGCAAGGAGATCGGTAAAATAATCCATGTTACATCAGGGGTGTACGAAGCTACGAGAATACGAGAATTTTTTTGCAAAAAGAAAAAATTACTGTGTCACCACGCCATTTTGGAGAGTATCCGCTGGACGTAAACAGTGTATGCTGTGGATTATTTTACCAATCTCCTTGCTACGTTTCTGGACTTTTACTGGAACATTTCAGTTGTAAAATATTTTTGAAACAACATGAGGGTGAGTAATTAATGACAGAATTTAAATTTTTGGGTGAACTATCCCTTTAAGTGTCTTTACAGTAATGGCACCTATTAGTTACACAGGTTCTATTTGAATGACAGTTAATGGAATGCACAGTAATATATGGATGTACAATTGAATATATCTGTAGTTGTGCTCATTGCATTATTTATGTATTTATGCTCATGCATTTATCCTTTTTTTACTAGTGCTGTCAAACAATTAATCGCGATTAATCGCATCCAAAATAAAAGTTTTTGTTCACATAATATATGCATGTGTACTGTGTATATTTATTATGTATATATACATACACTCATATAGCATACATATACACAGCATATATTTACACAGGAAATATTTGCATGCATATACAGTTATATATTTATATTCTTATATTTTATATTATATATAAATATATTTAATATATAAACATAACACATTTTTCTTAAATATGTACATGCATGTGTTTGTATTTATATATACATAATAAATATACACTGTACACATATATTATTATGTAAACAAAAACTTTTATTTTAGATGTGATTAATCGCTTGACAGCACTAGTTTTTACATTTAGATTACATCTGCCATCATATAACTTAATATTTAAAATTGCTTAATAATTTTAATTAACACTGTTCAATGTGATCTTTAATGTTCTCTTGCTGATCTTGGAATATACTTGTTTAATACTGTTGTGTGAAAAATGGTTGTACTATTCTTCATTATGATGTAGTGATTTCTAAATTTATTTTTCATTTATTTACACAATGTAGTATATAATTTTAATATTGGCCAGTTATTGGTTGAAATAAACCCAACGTCTCCTGTTCCTCTCTTTCTCTGCAGCCTACTGAAGGTGCATCTACAGTTGCGTGGTTTCAGTGTCTTCATCGACGTGGAGAAACTGGAAGCTGGCAGGTTCGAGGAGAAGCTGATCACGAGTGTAAAGAGAGCACGCAACTTCATCTTGGTGCTGTCAGCCAACGCGCTGGACAAATGCATGGGCGACGTGGCTATGAAAGACTGGGTTCATAAGGTTAGAGGCAGAAATCCTTCCTTGATAAAACTGTACAGTACTATAAATAAAGTAGTGCTGGCAACGATTAATCACATCCAAAATAAAGGTTTTTGTGTACATAATATATTTGAGTGTACTGTGTATATATAAATACACATACATGCATATATATATATATTTAAGGAAAATATGTTATGTTTATATATTAAATATATTTATATATAATATAAATTATATGAATAAAAATATATACGTAAATAATATATATGTAAATTTTTTCTAAATATATATACTGTATATTATATAAACATTTTTTTATTTTGGATGCGATTAATCGTGATTAATCGTTGCCCAGCACTAAAATAAAACCATATTTACCCAAGGTTCAGGTCAAATGCTGAAATTGGACTGAAAATACACTCCTGAAAGCTTCAGTCATTATCCCAATTAGAATATCTATTTGAGAATCCTTAAATTTGTTCTCAGAAGTTTATGTTTATTTTTATTTGATTTATGTTATCCACAGGAGATTGTCACCGCCCTGAATGGGAAGAAGAACATTGTTCCTGTCACTGAAAACTTTGTGTGGCCTGATCCGGCCTCTCTGCCAGAAGACATGAGCAGCGTTCTCAAATTTAATGGAATTAAGTGAGTCAACACTCTGCCTGACTAAACATGTTGGTGCAATCATTCTATGATATACAATATGCTTTCCTCTAGTTTATGCCTGCTCAGTAACTTGTAGTTGTTAAAATTGTTCACCTGGGCCCGTATTCCTAAAGATTCTAAGAATCATTTTAGAGAGCTCCTAATTTAGCTTAAACATTTCTAAATAGGAGCTTAAAAGCTTAAAAGTGATTCAGGACCAATCTGAGAGCAACTTTGTGCGAGAATAAGACAAAAACGTTTATCTTAGTGAGGAGGCAGGGCTGACCCCGTTGCTAGCTATGACACAGTCTTTTGAAGGCTGTGATTTGTTGGTTGTCCAAGAAGAAAATAAAAGAGCACTTTTAAGAGTAGGGTTTATTATGAGCCTTCACTTTGAAATTACAGGTGTAATTTTTCCATACTCTCACACACACACGCACGCACACACACACACACACACACACACACACACACACACACACACACACACACACACACACACACACACACACACACACACACACACACACACACACACACACACACACACACACACACACACACACACACACACACACACACATGTTGTTTTTTATGGTTAACAGGGACTCTCCATAGGCGTAATGGTTCTTATACTGTACAAACCGTATTTTCTATCGCCCTACAACAACCCTACACCTAAACCTACCCCTTACAGGAAGATTTGTGCACTTTTACTTTCTAAAATGGGGACACTGAAACTGTCCTCATAAATTACTTGTAATACCTATGTAATACCCATGTCATTATACAAATTTGTGTCCTCATAAACCACATAAACACACACACACACACACACACACACACACACACACACACACACACACACACACACACACACACACACACACACATTATATATGTATATATATTCTTTATTTTTTATTTACCATGCTGTCATACTTAACATATTTTGTAGTAAATGAACAGAGACACAATACGGTTCTGAAGGTGCTGTCAGATACAGACCCAAATCATCACTGCTGCATATTTGCATTTTTCCAGTTGCCAAATATGTTAATGTAGGGATTACGTCTATTTCTGGCGCTATGGCATTTCAGTGCGGTGTCGGAGATGTTAGCATGTCTTTAATAAGACCGGTCACAAACATGATCCCTGCAGGATCTAATATGTAGCGTCTTATTAACTCACTGTCATGCATTGTGTGCAACACATTTCTTCTCCTTCTTCATGTTTCATCCATTTTCTCCACTGCTAAAGAAACTCTGAAGCCCCTTAAAAGTCCTCGTCCGAACTCCTAACAATTTTGGACATTAAGACCTCTTAAGGGTTAAGATGCTTTCTGAATTACTTTTTTCTTTATTAGGGTCTTTTCTTTAATTTTAAGAGGAAGCACCCACATTTCTTAGAATTTTGTTACTAGGAGCAACTCTTAGCACTAAGATTTTTCATGTATACGGGCCCAGATCCGTAATCAATAATTCAGCTTTTAATGTAGGCACGAATCTAAAATAATCGAATTGTAAAAATAATTAAAGTAAATCTCTTCTCTCAATGTCACAGGTGGTCCCATGAGTATCAAGAAGCCACTATCGAAAAGATTCTGCGCTTCCTCGAGGGATGCCCAAGTCAAGAGCAACCAGATGGAGCAAAAACAGACAAAAAAGAGCCACAAAATAAATAAAACATGCATTTGACCAATAAAAAGCCTTTTTGTTATGCCTAATAAGTTGGTGTTTCCAATAATGACCACCGCGTAGTCAGAACACACCTGCTTATCCCTCAGAGGCATGTCCTTTGGTTGTATGCATGTTGGTCTAGATAGATACATAAGTGTAACCTACCCAAAGATGCAACGGAATTTACAAGGTGCGGTCACATTAGCAAAGTTTGGCAATATTTTACAGGGTAATAAAGGTCCATCTTGTCAACTGTGTAGCAATATATGAAGCATCATAACATAAGTAAGTCACTTTCAAACCAAGAAGATGTCTGTTGGTCAGTGTGGTGAGTTTGTGTGACATCTGAACCCGTTGTGAAATCTGCATGGGGAAATCTTTCACCATCACATGATGGATTCCTATACACTGGTTTTAGTTTTTTCTCAAAAGTAAATGTGATCGCACCTTAAAGATTATTCTGAGTTATTTACAGCTTAATGTCTGTCGACAGCATTTGTGGCTCTAAATCACATTGAATACTCCTTAAATTGTGCGTTAGTAATCAAACTGTACTGACTGTGCTCCAAGAATTGTGTGGTACATTTCTGTAACTCAGGAAGCTGAAACGATTTCTGCATTACGAGTCGTATTTATGACATCAGCATAAAATTAAGCATAGCCAATCCATAGTCCGATATTACTAGATAATCTTGCATTATAGCATTGTCAGTTAAGACTTTGAAAGAAAGCCTTATGAAATATTAAACATCAGTTTTTATATTTCCTTTATTCTAGTTCAGTTAGTTAATCCCAAAATAGTCAATGCTTTGTTTCTAACTACAGGTTTGTGCACAGGTTGTTACGTAAAGTTCTTGTTATTATGTACAGTGCATCATTCAAAAGGCAAATAACAAATTTGTCACCTCTAAGAATATTTCACAGTTCATAAAGCTCAAGATTAATCATTGTGCTTATTAATATTAATAATATTACATAATATCAATCACTTCATGCAGTATTAGAAACAAACCCTGATTTCGGGACTCAAAAGACTGGTATAGATGCTTTCTTAGGATTTGCGAGAATATTATGCAGCAATTTTGAGTCAATGATACCTTTTCAGTCACTGTGAAAATGCATTCGGTTCAATGTGGATGAACATTTACTAACAGCTCTTAACACCTCAGGCTCTATGCTGCTATTGAGCTCCCTGTTGTTGCCTTATGATAATAATCCGAGTGTCTTTCAGGTGTAATGCAGTGTGTAAAATCTGTACAAATAAATAATAAAATGTTCTCTTTTCCCCGGAAATAAACAGCAATAAAGCTTGTTTTGGAAAGCATCCCTTATTCTGCTAGAACACATTTTGTTTTTGCTGCAGTGTATGATTTTCTTGCTGAGATAACTGGCTTTGACAAATTTAGACATACACGAAAACACAAAGATGTCATTTTCACTTCCTGTTAGCATATTGCCAAACCACACAGCCATAATTTAACAGTCTCACATCAACAAAAGTATCACCTGCTTTACAGATTTGACATATCTAGAACACAACTGACAAGCTTGTTAACAAAAGGAGACATTACCGTGATTGTACCTGTGTGGGTTAAAGCTGTGATCGTGGGTCCTGAATTCGTAGTATGGCTGTTATTCAAAGATTAATACACAGTTGTTTTAAATGTTTAATTTTCATAAAACAGAATTACAAAAACAGGTTCTTAAACTCAGCCGACCCAAACTGACGCCATTGGTTGAGATAATGTTGCTGTGTCTGGCTGGTCAGGATGCTGAAATAATGTTTTGATTGCACCACAGAGTCACAGTGTTAACACTTTTTGGGGAAATGGCTTATTTTGGCTTATTTTAAGTGGCTTAAGTACAATACTGCTGATGCTGGAATCAGATGAGGTTCACAAATTGCAGTCTCTTATGAAGACCAAGACTGCATTGATTTGATCAAAAATACAGTAAAACATTACTATGTATTGTAATATACTACTATAAAATAAAATAAGTGTTTTTGATTTTAACATAAAAAAGTAATTTATGCGATGACAAAGCTGCCCTTACTCAATAAAACATGTATTTCAAACAAAGGAAAAAAATGCTCAGACTAATATTCATATTGCACACGAGTCCCTTTTGTGTGCTCTATTAGCAGTCAGCTTTAGGATCCCAGTTGTGCAGAAAATCATCCCTTATTCTGAGTCAATGTCAGGATCTTCCAGAGCCTTCTCCGTTTTCTCTGCTCTCTTTCTTCTCCTGGCAACCCAAGCCCCTGTACACATCAAAGAAAAAATATTTAGATTAATATACAGCCCTGACATAAATCATTCAGTTTGAATCTAAATCGGATTGAAATAATTTTGATATGGTTCATCTAGGGTGAGTCTGGATAAATTGGGCCGTATTAATTGCTGTTGAGATAACTGGTAAAATATGGCCCAATTATCCTGAACTAACTTTAAAATCTAACAGCATAAATAATGATCAATGAGGGTTTACCCGATAATCCCAGCTGGTATAAAGAGGATGGCAGCCCCAAAGATAAAGGGGAATCCTTTCATGAAGCGTAGGGTGGCAGGGTACAGAGAGTTAAAGACCCCACTAGATACTAGTGAGCACAGACCTTCCACACACGCCACTGAAGCAAACAGAGCACCTAGGATGAAGTAAAAGAAAACAAATAAATAAAATGTTCCATGTCATTCAACATTGTTCTTTGTGACGCAAGGCTGTTCTTGTTCACCTTGTTCTGAAGGGTCCACCAGCTTGGACAGTTTAGATCTCAGGACTGGGGTAGAAGCCATAAAAAGGAAGCACAGCCCATATCCTGACAAAGACAGATAGATAAGCAGTTTCTGTCATTTCTGCAAGTTCATTTCCTTTATGCACATTTCACCCTGCAGCCACTGGAGGACAGTGTTAGGTTGCATCAGCACTGCTTGTGTTTCGAAATATCTTGAAACAGCATCTTGACCTTTATCCTGTAATGTAGGCCTAAACACTCTCTAAATAGTAGAACATTAACCTAATATCTTAAATGCATACTCTGGACATTATACTCTGTATTACAATACTCTGTATTGTTTTCAAATACAGGAGCACCTCAAGGATGCGTTTTGTCACCCCTATTATTTTCTGTCTATACAAATGAGATGCAAATGCAGAATACAAATGATAAATTGTAAAAATACGCAGACGATATGGCACTGGTTGCACTCTTATGGAAGGATTGTATTGATTATGAGTATGAAGAGCATGTTTTGAAATTAGAAAAATGGTGTAAAGCAAGTTATCTACTGATTAATGTTGGGAAGACAAACCCTTGCGAACCCTGAACAGAAATGACGTTATGTGATCAACCAGTGGAAATTGTGAAGGTTTTTAAGTATTTGGGAATTATGATTGATTGCAAAATAAATGTTTTCTGGTAATGTTGATTTTATCGGCAAGAAAGCAAATCAGAGGCTATATTTACTATGGAAATTGAGAGAGTTTTCTGTTAGCCAAGGTGTTTTACAAAGAGTTTATATTAGTTTAATTGAAAGTGTTTTAGGGTACAATATAACGGCTTGGTTTGGGCGAACAACATCAGTAAATAAAGTAAAATTAAATAGGATTATAAGAATGGCAAGAAAAATAATAGAGGTTAAGCAAAAATTGATTGATCAGCTGTATGATATGGCAGTTATGAGGAAAGTTTTATCTATAAGTGGAGATACAAGTATGAACTATGAACTCTGAACTATGCCTTTGAATTGTTACCATCTGGACGCCGTTATAGGACACTGAAGGCAATTAAAGCAATAGATAAACAAACCTTTGCACCATACGCAATAAGTCTTTTGAACAAAGGGTAGGATTACAGTGTTTTTAGGAGGGATGAATGTATTAATTATGTATTTGATGTGTTTATGCATTGTATTTAAATGTGAATTGTACTGTCATTGTGTATGTAAGCGAGACCAAATACCAATTTTCAGCCAAGGCTAAACAATAACGTAAAGTAAAGTAAAAGTTGAAAATGTTGATCTTTTCAAAAGCAACAATAAAGAATGTTAACTTTTATACTGTTGCAAAAAGAATCAATTTCAAATAAACATTGTAAATATTTTGAACTATTTTAATTCGCAAAGACCCATATATCAAAAGTAACAAAATCCTGACAAAATACATCACAGTTTCTACAAAATTATTCAGCAGCTTATCAAGTGTTTTCAACAATGATAACAGGAGATGTTTAATATTTCTTAAGCACCAAATCAGCATATTAAAATAATTTCTGAAGGATCATGTGACACTGAAGACTGGACTCTTTGGTGTCACATGAATGGCTGCTGAAAATTCAGCTTTGTCATCACAGGAATAAATTAAAATTTAAAATGCATTAAAATACAAACAGTTATTTAAATGTCCAATTATATTTTACAATATTACTGTTTTAGTGCATTTTTGATTAAATAATTGAAACTTTGGTGAGCACAAGATACTTCTTTCAAAAACATAAAACTATATATAAAGAGTTCAGATGCAAAAGCCTCAACGTGCTGTCTGAAATCTTCTTCTAAAATTGTCATTTTTCTCAGGCTCCTATGTTTATGTTCAGTTATTTCACTTTAAATTGCAATGAAAAGAACCTATTAATTGCCATTAAAGTGAAATTACCGAACCTAAACATAGAAGCCTGATAACAATGCTCATTTTAGAAGAAAATTTCAAATGGCAATTAGAGGCTTTTGCATCTGAACTCTTTATATATATATATATTTATGAATAGGAGATCTTACCTGTAAACATAAGAGCTGTAGTGTTAGCGATGGAAACCACAATCAAGCCAACTATGTTAGAGGTAAGGCCCACCAAAGCCACCCAGGAGTCCTCCAGACAGCACTGCATGACCCTCAGCCCCGTCAGGCTAGTGAGGTAGGCTAGATGCTTGGCTGCAGAGCCATAACCGATCAGCTCTGGACCCCAGCAGAGCGGAGCACTCAACTCATACAGCACATAGAGGTCACTGCAGCCGAAATGTACAGACACCACCAAAAAGAAGCAGAGAGTGTACAACCAGAGTTTAGTTCTGCGCCCCTGCGGTGCATCAGATGCATAAAGGCGGTAGATGGCCCGGTGGTGCCTGGTGGAGAGGAGCTTTGCCTCGGGGTCAGGGGTGACTGTTTCAGGCACAAAAAGGTATGCGTAAAGGGCTGCTGCAAGATTTGTGGCCAATACCAGCCAGAATGGATTGATATACCTAGAGGGAAACAAACAATTTTTTTTTTTTTTTTATCTAAGAAATATTACATTTTATGTATGAAAAGGTGACAAATACCCTTGTGCCCTTCGCCACTGTCCTCCGATGATGCTCGCAAACATGCCAGCCAATCCCAGACAAGCCTCTAGTATCGCCACACGAAAGGTGCGGGAACCCCTGGCACTCGTGTCAGCCACATATGCAAAGCAACCCGCCAAAATGGCATTGAAGTCCCCAGACAGGCCGCTGCAGATTCTCCCAATGAGGAACCAGAACACAGGCAGCTTCAGGTACATTACAATCAAATACACGGTCGCCTGAACAGCCAGTCCAAGGGAAGGGATGATCAGAACAAGACGCCGACCTGCACGGTCACTCCATGAACCCAGGAGGGTCACCATGATCAGCCCAACTACAAATCCACCCAGATTGATGTACAGGTTCCAGTGTGCAGTCAGAGTCTCCACTTCCTAGATGAAGGACACAAATCACATAAAATCATCTTTTATGTCACTTTAGCGGTTAGAGTTCACTTTTCAGAAAGATTTACTGTAGTTTTATTTAGTAGGCTACTTGAGATACAGCAGCCTCCTTCTATGAGAGGGTTTTCGGCTGAATATTTTGGTAAAGTGAGTCATATTTTTTGTTTTTAATTGACTAGGAAAATGAACTGGTAAATGTATCATTTGTTTAAGAATCAGACTTCACTGGTGGTGCAATATGTTTTTGATTTGGGGTAAACTGGTCCATTTTTGTGACTCACTAAAAAGGACAAACTCAGTGCCATTTGTTTAAGAATGTACTAGACGTGTTGCGCTGTATATTTTTGATTTCCTGAATAAAAAAAGTCTCACAAAGTTAATTCCTTTGGTAATCGGACTTCACTAGTAGCGCTGTATGTTTTTTATTTACTAAAAATAACTAAATAAGTGGCATTCGTTCAGGAATCAAACTACACTGGTCATGCAATAATTTGATTTGTTATATGATAGTCAAATTTTGTGATTTACAAAAAATATATTTTGGGACTCGGACCACACAAATGTACTCTGCTGTATGCTTTTATTTTATTATATTTTGATTCACTAAAAAGAATCGGCTCACAAGAGTCATTCGTTCGGGAATCGAACTACACTGGTAGCGCTGTGTATTTTTGATTCATTGAACAGAGCGGCTCATAAAAGTCACTCGGTCGGGAATCGAACAACACTGGTAGTGCTATATTTTTAATTGACAGAAGAAAAAGCGGCTCATCAACAGTCATTTATTCGGGAATCGGACTACACTAGGCGGGCTTCATTGTATGTTTTCGATTCACTAAAAATAATCTGCTCAGAAGTTTCATTCGTTCAGGAACCGAACTGTTTTGATTGATTCACTGGGGAAAAACTTCATAACAATCGTGCTGAACCGGCTGCAATCTGAACAAAAAAACGGACCTGGGTTTCGAACCAGATAAAGTGTCAAATATCTATTACCTTCTGTAGAGGATCGTCGACTGTAGATGCATTACATCCTCCTCCCTTTGTTCCATTATAACCCACATCTTCACTGATACGATCCCACAGGTACTGCGTGCACAGAGGCATCTGGAGAGCTATGGAGAACATGGACAGGAAAATAACGGGCTCCACGGTCACGGGAAACGGACATGCACACGGCGGTGGTCGTTTGTTTTGTGGCACCTTAAAACAACAACAGACTTTGCTGGAGTCACTCGACTCCAGGGCATTCGCAAGAATAGAGCTGGTGTCTGAATCATCCATGATTTAAAGCGTTTAGAGTCCCAACGCCTAAATCACACTGACGACGACAGCAGCACAGCAAACTGCATGAAAACAGCGGATTCCGTTCCGTAAGTCACTGTCAGCAGTCTGCAGTGCTGCTGTCGCCCCCTTTTGCTACTCGTAGGAAACTGATATTATTGCAAGTACAACAGACCAACCATATATATATTATATATGTAAATAATAGTTTTTATAGTAGGCCTATTTGGTGCATAACAAACGTATTTATTATATTATATATTAGGCCTATATATTATAGTTATATATTATACTATTATATTTAAAAAATCAAATAACAGAAAATACCTAAATATTCTACTAGCACTTTAGGTAAAGTACAAACCTATTGGGATGTATTAGTGAACCAATTCTGTAATCATTGGGAAGCAGCAAATAGTAGAAATATGATTTATTTATGTATTTACATTGATGCCAGCTCATGATTCAAGTAATAGGATTGAAAAAGCTTTTGAGCATGAAATCATGTTGAAGAGGAATGCACCTGGTTTAACCTCTCAAATAGGATTTGTTTTTCTCTGCAGGCTGGTATGATATATTGATTTCACTTGCTCACGGGAATTTAAAAAGATAAATTACTCTTTGTAAAATCCAATTTCAAACTAATCCACTACTTGATGTGAATAAGTAATTTACTTTGTACTATAATGATTAAGATACCATATATTTACCTATATATCTAACTGTATAGAATAAATAATTAGTTTTTGATTCTCTGAAATGTTTTATGGAATGGTAGTGGCTTTATTAAAAGCATGATCAGCTGTTAACATTAATTCTGGTAAAACTTTATACTAAACATAAGTTATTTATTTTCAACAATTTTGTGTGAGTTTAAATGTAGGTTGAGAATTTTTCTCTGAATAATTATCAGAGATAAAAAGGTGAAATCTAGTAAATTGAACATATCTTTAGTGTGCCTCAAGGATATTGCACTAAGAAAGTGTTGAGTCATTAAAACGTTAGCTGTAAAATGTATGTCACATTGTCCTAACATGGGAGTGCCATGAGAAACATATTTTTTTTCTTTGTGGGACCTTCAGCTCTCCAGCTCCTCTGATAATATCTATGAGATCATGTTGCAGTGACAGAGAGAGAAAGAGTTAGAAAGATGACTATTCCTCTTTTAAGTGCACTTTGTCATTTGATGAAACCAAAGTAATGACAGTTATTCACCTCAGCTCCTCTTTAAAGACAGATTGCAGTAACAGACACAAACACTTGTCCTAATGGTTTTTCAGTCATTTTTTTCATGTTCTTAAGGAACAGTATTCCGTGTTGCCTTGAGTATTTCAGACAAGATATTTACTTTTATTGTAATATAACAATCCAGTAATATACACTGACACACAGGGACACACTAGTTTCTATGTTTTAAATGGACATCCATTGGTGTGATTGTTTTTATACGGTATAAACTGTATGTTCTATCCCCTTAACTTAACCTTATGCCCCTAAACCTACCCCTCACACAAAACTTTCTGCATTTTTAGATAAAAAAAAAAATGTGTGATTTATAAGCTTGTTTCCTCATAGAGATAAAAAATGTCCCCACAAGGGTGACATGGTACGCACGCATGCACACGCACGTACACACACACACACACACGCACACACACACACACACACACACACACACACACAAATTGGTGTAGAATTTACCTCAACTTAAACATTTAGACTCGGTAAATTTAGACTTGGTAAATTTGAAATCTTTGAAAATTGGATAATCACATTCCTAATCATTACCGTATCATTACCATTATCGTAAAATTAAGATATTCTTTTGTGAATGTACCTTAGATTGAATCATAAGATAAAAACACCTCTTGATATAATAATAAAATACACTTTTTTTCAATAGCTCAATGTTTATTTCACATTACTCCTGTCTTCTATCAAATTGTGTAATAATATGTCTCTCCCTCGTTTACTCATTTGCTCCACCCATGCTGTCAGTTTGTCACACAGTCTCCCTGCACTCATTTGCTCCACCCATGCTGTCAGTTTGTCACACAGTGGACACTGCAAGTTTGCCAGAGGCATTCTCACTTTAGCTGCTGTCTTTCATCCTTTTTTTATAGGTTTGATAAGCATTGTTTGACTCGAGCTTTTTTGTGTGTGACTGTGATGTGAAGACTGTGAATTTATAGTATGAAGTATAAATTTTGATACAGAGTTCGAAGTTAAGTTTAAATTTGAAGCGCTGTGTTTTAGTAACAATGTACTGTAAAACTCTTACTGTTATGGTATAGTGTTTGTTTGTGTGAATATCACTCATCTTTGCTCCCGTTGACAGGAAACATCATTGAATTGTTCCCCTAAAGGCATTCTAGGTGACTGTGGTCATTCCTGTTGAACACCTTCTCGCACTGTTTCTCACCTCACTTTGGTGACTTCATTGTGGAACATGCTGTATATATGTGATATGAGAAAAATATAGAAAAGTTCTATACCTGCGGTACCTGCGGCTTTCTATAGGGATGAGCCCGAACATGTGATATGCTGCCAGTACTGACGGCACAACTGCCCTCACCATCACACACACCCTGAGGGCCTGATTGATGAATGAGAACTAGCAATTAGGAATCAAACGTGTCTTCACATCTCTGTTCATAAATAAATATATATGGTATATAGCACTGTGACAGGCTGTCATTTCAACAGAGTTTATTAAAATAATCTACTCTAAATCTAATATGATGGAGCTCAGTTTGATATCATATAAACATTTCGTTGTAATGGCCGTCAGCTCCAAGCTCCTGCTCCAGGATTACCTGACTCAGAATCTCTGAGGAATGTTTCCAACACCGTGTTGAATCTATGCCATGAAGAATTAAGGCAGTTCTGAAGGCAAAAGGGGGTCCAACCCGGTACTAGCAAGGTGCACCTAATAAAGTGGCCAGTGAGTGTATATATATATATAGCTAGATACAGGTAGACAGACAGACAGACAGACAGACAGACTAACAGTAAACAACAGACATTATGGCAAATGCGGATGCTTTTGTGCTTTGTTGGTCATACATATCTTTCCTGCTCCATTGACATTTGACTGATTTGGACTAAGTGGAGGGGACAGAAGGCAAATCCTTTCATGCAATGACATAAATTGGAGGTTGAGTGGAGCAAGGATGAGATATGAAAAGCTGTGCACATGTAGAGGTGGACTATTGGCACTGTTAACCCCTGGATCTTAATCCTTATGACCCTATGAGTAAAATATGAGAGATAAGCATGCAGGTTTCTGTCTCCACATGAATTTTGTGTGAATTTTACCCACTTTGACGCCCCCTACAGTTAAGTGAGTAGAACTCACTGTGGTAAATATATCACTGTTGTAATTACAGTGGATAGCTGAATTTTGTGCCCGCTCACCAAAATTACTGGAGGAGATCGAATGTGGACAAACAGAAGCCATTTGTCTTATTAGAATCAGAGATGATATTACAGTCAGAATGATGTTGAAACTGATATTTCAAGGAAAAACATACTACATACAGTTGTTTTAGCTGTTCACATCAAGGACGATAAGGATAACTGGGCCATAACTTTTAATACCGTTCTGATTCTATGAAAATAGAGAACTCGACAGCATAGCTATATGTATGACGATAACGACACCGAGAAAAGATATCATTGGAATCACTTTCAGAATATTTTTTTTTCCGGCTGATACACGATAAAAAACATTGACAGTCATTCAGAATCAACCCAAATTTAAAGAGATCTAGTTATCATTTTTTCAGTTCCTGTTCCTTGAGTTGGCAAAATGTATTTTCACAAGAATTACATTGACACGTCTCAGGCAAAACGTCAGCTCAGATGTATGCTCAAAATACATTCTACATTTTATGGCCATTAAGTTAAGCCAAATGTGAACACCCAACTTCATAAATCCAGGTGCTGCAAAGATTTTTTTAGAATTCAATTTTTTAACTCATTAATTATCTTGTCACCCTCAACAAAACTGCAGGATATTTCAGTCATGAAAGACAATGTTTATGCATGTTTGATATTTCCGATCATCTGTTAGTTTTTCTGAGAAACAGAGCAGCAGAGAACCAGTAGTCAAGAATGTAATCTTTCAGATTTACAGTCAGTCATTAAAAATGAACATTTTCTTGGTCTCTATAAATAGTTTATAATTTTCAGCACACTACTGGATGAAAGGGTATTCTTTTTGAGTTGAGATGCCAAACCAGGGAGCAGGAAAAGACTAGCAGAAAGGTCTCTGTCAAGTGTGCTTTGTCGTGCCATGTCCTGGTGCCAAACTATTCACCATGATCAGTTACACAGCACGGGGCTTAAGGCATGTTGTTTCAAGGATTTCTTTGCAGAGCACACAGAATCAAGACTAATCAAAGAGGGATAACTTGAAATATAATATAGCAATGTAATGTATTGTTTGGAATAAGTACTGCTGAAACATGCCATGGATTTATTGCAACATGTTAAAGGAATTCCGGATTTCTGCATGATATTTACATTTATGCATTTTGCAGATGCTTTTATCCAAATCGACTTACAGTGCATTCAGGCTATACATTTTTTCCAGTATGTATGTTCCCTGGGAATTGAACCCACGACATTTTGCGATGCTAACGCAATGCTCTACCACTGAGACCCAGGAACATTGAGTGTGTAATTTCATTGATAAATAACAAGACTTAAATTTGTGTACACAAACACACACACACACACACCGCACGCACACGCACATGCACATATGTGACCCTGGACCACAAAACCAGTCATAAGTGTCAATTTTTCAAAATTGAGATCTATACATCATCTGAAAGCTGAGTAAATAAGGATAGGATTGTTAGGATAGGACAATTTTGGCCGAGTTACAACTATTTGAAATTATAGAATCTGCGGGTGCAAAAAAAATCGGAATATTGAGAAATTCGTCTTTAAAGTTGTCCAAATTAATTTTTTTGCAACGCATATTACGAAATCAAAAATTAAGTTTTTATATATTTACAGTAGGAAATTTACAAAATATCTTCATGGAGCATGATCTTTACTTAATATCCTAATGATATTTGGCATAAAAAATATCTATAATTTTGACCCATACAATGTATTTTTATGGCTATTGCTACAAATATACCCCAGCGACTTAAGACTGGTTAATTGTGCTCCAGGGTCACATATATAATATAATATATAATATATATATAATATAATAATATAATATAATATAATATAATATAATATAATATAATATAATATAATATAATATAACACACATGAATGTATTTATATACATTTATTCATTATTTATTTTTCTTAAACGGGGACAATTTATAATATAATATTATGTGCCAAAAACATTTTGTTAATATTATTGATAGAAAAAAACACCCACTTACACCTAAAAAAAACATTTCTCAAACAATAATCATAACAATTAAAAGAAACCGTAAGTGCAATTGAATTAAGTATGTCATTTTGAAGAAAGACTGAAATAGTATTTTTTTTTTTAAACCTACAACAATAATAGGTATGATTTACAGCTTCACAAACATTTATGGAGTATTAACCATAAAATATTCTTAAAACAAATCTTTATAACAATCCATAACAAATCACATATCAAAAATAAATAAACAAATTCTTATAAAATTTGTATTAAAGTAACACATTTAATTTAAAAGCCACATGAGGAAAAACACACATAATGACAATTTTATATTCTGTCATTCTGTCTCATTCCCTCTAGTTTTGATTGCCTTACATGAAGCCTAACATAAGCCCTTTAGTGAGCGATTCTCGTTCACTATCACTATTTTTGCTTTTCTGCTCCCATTCACATTAGAATATGATTCTAACACAGCAGCTCAGGAGGGCCGTGGTTCTGCCTCCCAGGTTCACAAGGAGGGTAGTGGAAGAATTCACCTGTATTGACATTCATTTTTCCCTCCCTCCCTCCCTCTCGCTCTTTCTCTCTCGCTCTCACTAAAGATATCTCTCTGTTGTTTTTCTTGTCAGCAGTCAGTCACTATAAAAGCAGAGTGGCAACTCAGAAAGTGAATTCTGAGGAGATCTGCAGCTGTTTTACAGGTATCTGTGTGGACTCGGACTGTAGATTTACAACCTGGGCCTGGAAGCACCACACACAGCGGTAAGTGAACATTTTTGAACTCAGTATGCACTACAGAGTCATCATTTTTCTCCATTCCGTACATACTAGGATCCACATTGTGGTATGGTTTCATTGAGAGCAAAATAACATTCTAGAAGAGCTAGATCTAAGATAAGAAGTCCAAAGGAAAGACGTATGCATGTGTAAACATCTGTGGGATTTACTTTTCACTTACACAGATACTATTGTAACACTGTATCCCATTTGGCACCAATAAATAAGGCATCAAGAAATGTCCCTCAGGGTTCATGCTAGGCTTGTCTCCACCTGGATGAAATCTCCGCAGAAGTTCATCTAGGAAACAGAAGAGAGGGATACAGAAGAGAGAGGGCAAGGCAAGGCAGGTGCAGTCAGATTCTATCGGTTTGATCGTCTCCCTCTGGGTGCTGAAGTTCGGCAGAGTGCCCATTTTCTCTGAGATATGATTATGGATGTGTCTGATATAACATATAAAATATGCTCTCATTAGCTCTGCGAGAGGCTCCCAGCTGCCAGTGACCCACGTGTGTGTAGCTGTGCATGTGTATGTGCACATGTGTATGTGTGTGTGTGTGAAAACCTGTTCCAGCAGGTCTGTCTCATGTGGGTGTGTGGCTCCTACAGTTTGGCTAGGGGCCAAATGGACTGAGCCTTTTACAAATTTCCAGTTGGAAGCTCAGAGCTGAGATTTATTTTTACAAGGTATGATCTATTTGATGAATGCAGTTCATTATTTAATGATTAATGTTACAAATATATGATCACAGATATGGCAGCTGTGATCTAAAAACCTTGTCAGACATCGTAAGAGTATTAACTGAGAATTTATTATTACTGATGATCCAAAATAAATTACTGATCCAAAATAAAAGTTTGAGTTTACATTATATAAGTTTGTGTACTGTGCATATTTATTATGTATTTATATGCATGTAAACATTTTAGAAAAATGCCATATATATATATATATATTTTTTATTTTTTTTATTTTTGTGTGTTAAATATATATATATATATGTATGTGTGTATTTGTATATACATAATAAATACACAGTACAGACACATATTATGTAAACACAAACTTTTATTTTTGATGCGATTAATTACAGTTTTTCTCAATTGCTTTGAGAGCAAATGTCACAACTGTTTGCTGGAACTTCTGAACTTTATTGCATGTCTGCAAAATGTAGTTACTCACGCAAAACATTTCATTCATGCTTCAAAACCTAGTTATCGTGTCAGTAATTTGGCCAAGGCCACCAAAATATAAAGTATTTTTGTCATCGTGTGAGCCACACTGGTCAAAATGTTTAGTTGTTTTTTCACCAGTCAACCATGGAAATTAAGGTTTTATCAAAAAATCTGTCAATGGTATTTGTATTCTTAGGCAAAGATTTTCATCACATCACATCAGCAGCATTCCGCCAATTTACAAACAATGTCAATGTCAGATATTCATGTAATTTGTGCGAAAACAAGCCATTGTGCAGACAATTTTACTTACGTTTGCACTCATGTGCCAAAGCATTTGTAATTTGCTCAAATAAATAAGAAATTCCATTGATGTGAACAAGAAGCTATTGTTCAGAGATCTGAACTATTGTTTCAAAAAAATACACTGTTTTTTATATTTATATAAATGCAGTCAAACTATTAAACTACAAGCATTGTAGATTTAAATGTATTACTTTGATTTTAATTACGTGTATGCTGAAAGGCTTATACTAAAATTGATGTCAGGTCAGGCCAGGGTTTGGTTAATTATATTTGCTCACTGCACTGAATGATGAGCGTTTTACTATATAAAATCTCTTAATTACATTATATCAATACACTCTGGCATTAAACAGATTTCCAGAAACCATTATAACTGTTGCTAAATAACTAGAGATGCATGTTCATACAGCAAAGCAGCAGCAGCGTGCAAAACTGTTTTTCATAATTTTGTAGGATTTCCATACACTATGATCTTAATTGCACTAGTGTACATTATAAATGAAAATCCTGTGATTATTCACTCAACCTCATGTCATTCAAAACCTTCATGTTTTTTTTCTTCTTCTGTGGAATACAAAAGTAGCTGTTAGTTCACTGCTCTTTTCCATATAATAAAAGTGAACGGTGACCAGGGGATGTCAAACTACAAAGTACACAATCTTGCCCTCTAAAAACTAATTGATGCTATTAGAATATATTTTCAGCTTTTTCTTTGTTCAGAGCGATTGCATGGCTTCTAAAGACCTTCTAAAGAGCATACGGACTACATTTCAGGACCCTTTTTCGTATCTTAACAGCTGCTGGCCACCATTTACTTTCATTGTATGTAAAACAGCAGCATCAACATTCTGCTGAATTTCTCAGGGGAAAAAATATACAGGATTGGAGTGACACGGGGTGAGTAAATGATGACAGATTATTCATTTTTGGATGAACTGTCCCTTATGTGAGTATTCTGCAATTTGACTACATTTGGGGAAGTAGGAAGTATTACATCTAAAGTAAAAAAAAAAAAAAACAATTTTAAAGTGAAGTGCAGTGAAAATGCTGTTATAGATATACGGGAAGAAATCCTACCAATTTCTTGATGGATGATGGTGTAAAGGAAGATGCACAGTCCATTTGAAATGCCACTCAAATGTGATGAGAGCGGTTTTAGTGCAGGGGTGGGGCTGTATGGACATGCAACAGACCAGATCAAAGTGAGATAAATGTGATCATATTGAGAGAGGAAGGAGTGTTGAAATCAAGTACTCTTAGAATATAACTGTTTCAGCACTTTTATTCTTACTCAGTCCTACACACACACACACACACACACACACACACACACACACACACACACACACACACACACACACACACACACACACACACACACACACACACACACACACACACACACACACACACACACACACACACACACACACACACACACACACACACACACACACACACACACACACACACACACACACACACACACACACACACACACACACACACACACACACACACACACACATCTTTTTTTTAAATCTTGTATTAGAGGATTATATAACATGGCTTACTGACCTCATTCATCATTCTGACCTTTGCTTGATGCCGATTGAAAATTTTAATTGTTACATTTTCTGCAAATATAGTTCTAAATAAATAAAAACTTCCAAGTGTGACAAATGAAATAAATGTCAACTAAAAATTAATTAATCCACAACCTGATTAACATTAAATAAGAACCCACTTTTATTAATTTTGCAGCATGTTTTGAGTACTTGGTTGGGTCAAAGTAAAGCTCTTTATGCAGAATGACCTAAGTTCAAGTTCCATGCAGGAGTAATTTAATTTAATATTTTTTTAATAAAAAAAGCAACTTTATCCCAGTGGACATATTAACATGAGTGGAATCTTATTTGGTTTCATTTTAAGTTAGACTTGATTAAATTGACCTGAAAGCAGTGATTAACTAAACATTTAAACTTGAATCTAATCATGCAGTAACTACTTCCTATTGGCTAAACAATTCTACATAAGACAAAATATGATAAACCATCTAAAACGATCAGTTGCCGCTTTTACACACTATAAGAACTTACATTTATGCATTCCAATTTTTTTTTGCCTTTGTTCAGAATATAATATATATATTTGTTATATATTTGGCTTTAAACTAGTAATTTATTATGTAAGGTAAAGGGAAGGGAAACATGTACATTATTCCTCATATTGCACAGCTTCTTACCAAATAAATAAAT
Organism: Ptychobarbus kaznakovi; assembly: GCA_027422405.1. Lineage (NCBI taxonomy): Eukaryota > Metazoa > Chordata > Actinopteri > Cypriniformes > Cyprinidae > Ptychobarbus > Ptychobarbus kaznakovi. The sequence goes on from JAPDDN010000523.1 coordinate 51,882, forward strand.
AACTATGTACACATGACATATTTATTTTTATTATTTTTTTTAAAACATACCTGTATATTATCTTAGGATTCTGCCAAGAAAATAAATAGTCCACTAAAACATACAAAACCAACAGTCTAGCGATAAACGAAGCACTACAACATTACAATAATATAAGTTATCTGTTTGAGCCAAGATTGTGAATGCATTGAATGTCCAATCAGAAGCAGAGAGCTGTGTAAATTAATTTTTTTTAAAATACTTAATTTATTCATTTTTTGTTATTTGATTAATTACAGTAATAGACTTAAAAAAAAAAATTTTATATAGCATAAAATCTGGTTATCCTGCCTCATTTGCTTGCACTATTCTCTTTTTAAAAAACATGCAAGCACCCCATAACCTTTTTGCGTACTCAGCTGTTTTCTCTCAAGAGTAGAAATGGCTTGTATTTCAACCATAACAGGGCAAATGATCAGTTTAAAAGTCATAGTGATGGACCATAAAGGCCAGCTCAACTTCCTCTCCAATACTGAATTACACTAAGTTTCAGAGGGAGCAAAACTCCCCCATCTCCATTTCATATCTCTAACACACTTCTGCTTCTCCTTCATGGTTTGTTGGTGATTTTAATGAGGTTTTCAGTTGTCTGCTGACAGTAAGTGAGAGCGGCCTGAATTTCCAGGAATACCGGATACTTATGTGGCCTAATGTTTTACCTGTTTATGATCAGATAGCAGCCAGGGCAATGAAATACAGCGAATTGGGCCTATTTCACTGCAAATGAGAACATAGCAGCGCTGTTATAGAAAATGCATTGCAGGCCTTTGGAAAGGGATTTTCATTCCAGGCAGGCAGTTACACAATTATGGCATGTAAAACTGTAGGTTTGCCCAAAGGCCGAATAGCTAGAAGACTTGCAATATATCTTTATGGCAATGTTTGAGGAAAAAATTACTTAAGGTTGATTGTTATTATGATTAATAATGTTTATATATTTACAATGGGATGATTTTGCATCATGCTGAGGTCATGGAACAAGATGTGCAAAGTGTGAATGTATAATAGGATGTAAATTCCTATACAGTATTTGTGAAATTAGCTTGAAAGCAGGACCACCCAATTCAGTAAGGGTCAAGCCAATAAGTATGACAGCATTCCTTTGTGACATGTATGTAAAGCTGTAAAACCACAGACCCTGACACTTGAGTGTGTAAATGTCTGAGTGTAGTCTAAATTTCTGTGTTTTTCATGTTTTTTCTTACAGTATCCTAAGGGATCATAATTGCATATTACCGTATATCTATTTGGACTATTAATCAATCTGTCTACCTGTTCTGGTGTTTTGAAGAGGCAGGTTGTATAGGGACGATGTCCTCTGAGCCCCAGGGCCTGACTTTCCCATCTGTAAGCAGCAGCAGCAGCAGCTCACCGATTCCTTCTCCAGGCGAACTACAATCTTTTGACCATCTTGGGTCATCCTGCTTTCAGATGCCAGAATCACAGGTATTAATCATTTACAGTAATTTTAGAATTTGTTTTAGTTTTTGAATTCATTTTGTATTACTTCGTTTTGAAGTGATTCATTTTATTGACCTACAACTGTTACATGTTTCCAGTTACATCATGATAGATAGATAGATAGATGGAGAAATGACACGTAAGGTAATCCATCTTCTGTATGTGAATCCAGATGAAATCTCTGATAAGTCGTTGGTTCTATAACATCAGTCCAGGCTGTTCTGTAGTTGCCGCTTTTTAAAAACTGCTGCTCACCAGCTGCTCTGATTATGACACGTGTCATAATTATTACCGTTTGATGAGGACATGAACCCCCGCACAAGGCACTATTCAAGGGCACAAGACCCAGGGGGAGAAAGAGAAGTATTTCATCCTGCCTTTTCATCAAGTCCTTGTGATTTAATATTAATATTAATTATGCCCCCCAGGGAAGGCTGTATGTCACATTAAATGCTTTTATGGACTCTTTAGCAGATCAAAGATCTTTACGTGCTACTGCATTACCTCTTGGAAAACTGCTTAATGTTAAAGAATGCATTAATTAGAAATGAAACTGCGGCGCTGCTTTACATAGAATGTGTTTCACGTATATGCATACTAAACAATTGTGTGTTGTATGACATTTCTTATTGATGCAGGTTTGATTGATATTAGATCTGTTTTTGCATTATTTTGTTGTTCTATAGTGTCACCAGAGCAATGTTGGAGAAGGGTTTGCACCGTACCCCCAAAGAGAAAGCGTTCCTTACAGGCAGAAGAGTGCTGAACGCTTTTGTAGACACAGTGTAGACGGAAGCCCTGTTGGACAAGAATCTGGCCTAATGGAGAACAGTCACTACCACCCATACAGGCGTCAATGCAGTGAAGGGGCCATCAGTGAGGTCCAGACCTTCAGCTGTCTCAGAAGAGCTGGATTAGTTGGGAAACTCACCACGACTGATGGAATAGAGGAACAATCCTCTTGGACTCCATTAAGCACTGATGTGGAGAGCACCAGTATCATGGTGAGACTGAAGGACCTTTTTAATCAAACACTTAAGATTTCTTGTTCAGGTGAAAATTAGAATTTTCCTATACGTTTAGAGGAATTCGCACAGTATGGAAAAATTATTAAAAAGAAAGGAAAATCATACAGCATATACAAAAGTCAAGATAACCTATATGGCATGAAAGCTCTTTTAAATTCTTGCCAGTATATTTAGGCCAGGGGCAAAAGACATGGAAATGAGGAAACCTGCCAGGCAGATGTGCAAGCAGATGTCCTTATTACACTTTCTAAAGACGCATTTACATATGATATGTACGCATTAAGTAGATCATGGTCTGTTCTTGGGGCAGGGAACTCAACACCACAACAGTGAGCCTCAGACGAGCTCTGAAGATCCTCCCGGCTACAGCCATCAGCCGTACAGTCCCATCAGTCCTCTACAGCATCAGGTACACTTGATACTGACAGAGTGAAAGAATGCGTGATATGCTGATTACATAAACTAACATTCAAAGTTTTGGGGTTGATAGGATTTTTTAATGTTCACAAGAAGTCTCTTAACTCACAGTAAAATGTGTTTTTCTATATAGATATATTTTCAATGGTAATTTATTTTAATTTATTCTTCAGTGCCACATTATCCTTTAGAAATCATTCTGTTGATCTAATGCTCAAGAGACATTTATTAACAATGTCGAAAGCAGTTGAAAGCAGTTGCTGCATAATACGGAAACCGTGATATATTTTTTCATGATCCTTTGATGAACAGAAAGTTCAAAAGAACAGCATTTATTTGAAATAGAAATCTTTGTAACATTATCAAAGTCTTTACTGTCACTTCCTTCGTATTTTTTTTAAAATTACAAATATTTTTGAACTCACTTTTGAACAGTAGTATATATATAAATTATTTTAATGTGTATAAGGAAGTCAGAATGACTACTGTAGGTTAGTCTTGGCATGTGTAAGAAAGTAGAAATGATCAAATGGTTTTGGATGCATGGTCACAGTCAAAACATTGGCAGGAAGTTCTACTACATCTTCAGACTGACAAATAACAAAGACTCGCTCTTGTTGAACATGGATGTAGTATGTAATGGAAGCTTAAAAATTCATGTCTAACTACTAGTAAATATGCAAAACACAAATGGGTATTTATTTTGGCTTTTCATTTTTTTATGTGCATGTCTGTCTCTAGCTTTACTCTTCAAGAGGAAGAGACACTATTTCTCACTATTACAACCAAAGCCTCTCATCACAAACATCTCAAGAGAATTCTGTCCAGACACTCTACCTTAAACCTGTCTACTCTTACAGGTACGCGTTTGCACCTCACCTGTTTTATCCTGCTAAACTAAGGCATCTTTTCAAAGCAGCTCATTCTCTGAAACCTCTGTTCGTTGTCATCTGAAACTTGCTAGTTCTAAAAAGTCTCATGTATTTAACTGGTTCATTCAGGAACAAAACATGTTCAAACTAGCTGCCATTCTACTTAACATTTTTATATTATTCTGCTTAAAAACTAAAATGCTGACATCTAAACTATGCAATCAGAAATCTGTAATGATAAGATTTCATTCCTAACATTATTCATGTGAATGTGAATGTCACTTTGGATAAAATTACCGAATGCATAAAAATGTAACTTATCCAAACAAATCAAAATAAACCAATGCTTCACAGGAGTTTTGTATGGATTGTAATGTTTCATTGTTGAATATATATTTTCAGTATTCTCATTTTCCTGGCTCTGAGGAATAGCAAAACAGGCAGTCTACCAGTAAGTGAGATCTACAGCTTCATGACGGAGAATTTCCCTACTTCAAGGTAAACTGCCCTACATCTCAGAATAATTTCTACATCTAATATATATTGATCTACAGTGAACACTAGGTATCTTGGCAGAAGCCTGTGCATGATTAATGCAACAAATCCAGAATGCAAACAGAGTTATTTACCAGGAGTAATTTCCTCAGGCTTTGTGGAATATGCCTGTTATGGCATGATCTTTATATACCTGATGATTTGGTTCACCCTTTTCTTGGCGCTGTGCTGGTAAAGGGATTTACAATGTGACATTGTTTTGGCTCATCATTAGGTAAACATGCAGATCCATACCTATCCAGTGTTGACTTCACTGAGGGAAGGGTTGTAAGAAAGAAGTTTAGTTTGAGAAATGACTGGTGCAATCTCTATTTTAGATTCAGTTCTTTCTGTGAATAGCTTAGAATATTCTAGAAACCACATAGCAACTACTCCACCACCTTTAACAACCACTTTATAATGCCATAAAGAACCACTGTTTCATTTGTTATTCCTCAGACAGCACCTGATGGCTGGAAGAATTCTGTCCGGCACAACCTCTCTTTGAACAAATGCTTTGAGAAAGTGGAGAACAAGAATGGGAACTCCTCCCGAAAGGGCTGCCTTTGGGCCCTGAACCCGGCGAAGGTAGAGAAGATGCAGGAGGAACTTCACAAGTGGAGACGTAAAGATCCCCTGACTGTCCGGAGGAGCATGGCCCGACCAGGTACGCAAAGGGATCAGAACATTCTAGAATATTTATGGTCATATTTGTTAAATATTCTTGCTAAATAGAAGTCTTAATTTCTATAAAAAAGTCTTACTTACCCCAGGATTTTAAAAAGAATAGACAAAGAAAGACAATATTTTGGTATTTACATAATATATACTCATTTATATTGTGATATTCGGTTCATATATATATATATATATATATATATATATATATATATATATATATATTATTATATATATTATGTGTATTAAAAATATGTATTTATGCTCATTGTTTTAGAGGAGCTGGAGCGCCTTCTTGGGGAGAGACCTGAAAAATTGAAGTCTCTTGGAGCTCACTTCAGTCAACCAAGCAGCCATACACATTCTCAACCTTTAAGAGTCACCATGCATCCTGCGTACGGATACCAGCCTGTCCATGACACCAGTGTCCCTCATCAGCAGTCTCTCTACAACCCTTTACCCTCTCAAATCATCCCACCTCCACCCTACTTATCCCCAGACCCTTTATCTTTCTCATACTACACTCCTGTCACCCATCAGCCCAGTGCCGGGCATCCCTCCAGTCCCAGGACAGGCTGCTTGGATTCCCCCTTACCAGCACACACCCCACCGAGCTACAGCACCGCCCTGCAGGCTGGTCACAGCGCTACAGCAAGCATGCAGGAGCTTCTGCTGGATGGAGAAATCAGTAATGATGTCGATGCACTAAATCCCAGCCTCACAGATCTACAACTATATGGTAAGATCGAGTTTGAAACATTAGCCATGTTTGCAGCGGTTGAGCTGCTTTGTTGTTCACGACTTGTTCTCTGTCTTTGTTTAAAGGGAATCTTTGGGAGGAGCTAAGGAATGACAGCCTCGCTCCGGATTCACTGGTGGTCATGGATAGTTCCAGTCAAACACGGGATAGCATGGGGGTCTGTGGGGGTTTAGCAGAGACTGACGGTGGGGTGCAAGGCAGCATTTCTGAGCTTTATCTCAGTGGCTTCTACACAACTCCTGTTCCTCTGCTATGAGAAAGTAGCTTGTGTGTTGCGTCCCAAGTCATCTTTGTTACCCAAAATAGAAAAAAGTTTATATTTTTGAATGTCAATTTTTTTTTTTTTATGCTAAATGGTGTGCTTGAGTTATAAAAAGTTTTATTGCTTAAATGCAGTATGCTGTCCAATCCCACTAAATCAGTTTTCTATACTGAAAAAAGTTAAATTGGTGTATAAGTAATTTTTACCTCCAAATTGCTAGGACATTTCACAATTAGTTAGCTACAAAGCAGGTTACAATATAGTAGAAAAACTAAGTATTGTCTTATAAAACATACTTCAGTAGTCTTTATTTTATTTACAACTTGGGATTTTTTTTTACCGTGTACCAAACTTTTTGACTCCAAGACCCCCATTATCTAGAAGAATATTCAAAGATGCCATGGCTTTTCCTGAGGATAACGATTAAGGATAAGTATTTTTTACTCACAATTTCTCCCTGATAAAATATTCTAGAGCTTTCCATAACGTGAAAAATTTATATTCATAATGAATGCCCATGAAGTTCTAAGATTTCATTAATTCACATAACTTTTCTAGGTTTAGATCTTACCTTTATAATTAGGCTACCTCATATATCCAGGTTTTCCAGTGGGACAGAGAAAAAAAAAGAGTTGTTGAGACGTTGAGTTAAAATAAGAAATATATTTTATTTGTTGTTGTGTTAGCTTATTTTAATACTTGTTTTGATATTAAGTCATTTTGAGTTCCCTTATAAGTTTATGGAGGCCCCCTAGTGGGCTCTAAAATCCTTCCATTGGTATTTTTGGAAATTCCAAAACGTTGTGTAAGCATTTAATGCTCAAAATCACTTTAATGTGGCCTAAATTGTTTTATATTGTTTGCTGAAATTCAACAATATATTAATATTAGTCGCATTTGTGCAAGTGTTTTAGTGTTTGAGTTGGTAATATTTTAATAAGGTGTTCTGCACTAGCATCTGCCATGGCCTCCACTGGGGGGTGTGCTTGCCTCTTTTTTATACTGTGTTCCCATAGCACCACATATTTGAAATCACTATAACAGATTAAAACAGATCTCCTGAATTGCAGGATTTTTACTATATCTGTGTAAGCATAGGTCACAATTATTTTTTTTTTCAAAATTCTTCAAATGGTGCATAATACAGTACCTGAGGTGGGATCATCTGATCTAATGCACTACCAGAACTGAATCTTAAGTCAGATGCATATACGATCACAACATAAGGCATTTGTGTTATAATAATACCCTGTATAACAGATCAATGCATTTTGCTGTATTGGCACTGATTTGAACAAGTAGCATATAGCAGTGTTTCTTACTGTAAATTATTATTTTTGCTCTTGGTTGCATTATATATTATTCTTTTGATTATCTACAGAACTATTAAGTTTGCGGTTAGTCAGATTTGTTTTAAAAATAAATCAATATTTGTATTCTGCAAGGACACATTCAATTGACCAAAAGACTTTTACATTGTTACAAATTTTTTTTCAAATAAATGCTTTTTTTCAATTTATCTTTATCAATTTATAAAAAAACACCACAAAATATTAAACAGCACACCTTTTGTCAGTGTTAATGATAATAATAACTGTTTCTTGAGCATTACATCAGCAAAATTACATTTTAAAATGTATTCAAATAGAAAACAGTTATTTGAAATTGTAATAATATTTCACATATTACTGTTTTTAACTATATTTTTGAACAAACAAACGCAGCCCTGGAGAGCATAAGAGATTTAATATTACAAATGACCTGTCCCAAACCTTTGGATGATAGTGTACAGTTTAAATATCGTTTTATCTGAATGAAACCACTATGGAGGAGTTTTATCTGTAAAATAAATAAATTAAATAAAACTTATGATGATTTAAAGAACTTTGGAATTTTTATTTTTCTCTTTTTTGTTAAATCACATGAAACAATTGACACATATCTATCACTAATGTTTGACAAAAGATGCTATTAAAAATACGTGTGACAATGTATATCAATAGAGCATAATAATATAAATAACATAGATTTACATCATCGACCAAATTATGAGCATTCAAAAATGAAAGTGAGAAAAATAAAGCAAAACCAGGCCCTTAAGTAGAAATCCTTACAGGAAGTGGGTGCAATATCAGGTCAAAATACACAGTTCCTGACAGTATCCCTTCCTTTACACACTGCATTGGTCACTGTATCTCCAACTCACTCAATATGATGCTCTTTTTATGCTTTAGAAGCCTTGAGCGACATCAATATATTAACTTTTAGTCAAGAGTTGTTTAGAATTATTTGGCTTTGAAAAACACAAAAATAGAGCATGCAATGAATGCACATGTGCACAGGCTCGCTCATATCCTCGAAGAGACCGAGTTATCACATACTTCACATGATTCTTAGGAAAAAAGTAGTTCTGGCTCATTCTGAGCAGCATTCTTTCTCTCTCTCTCTCTCTCTCTCTCTCTCTCTCTCTCTCTCTCTCTCTCTCTCTCTCTCTCTCTCTCTCTCTCTCTCTCTCACACACACACACACACAAATACAAATCCTGAGATTGGGGTGTTTTTTTGTTAGTTTAACCAAATGCCTCATCACATATAAGATTAGATGCCTAGATGCCACTTTCAATAGATGTTCCTCTGCCGCTCCACTGCAACTCAATGCAAAAGGTGAGAGTGACTTCCTATGGTCCACCGTTGTAAGAATAATCTGCCTTATTGTGCATCACAAGGTTGTTGTCCACAAAGTAAAAGCTGTCAGATTGCGTCTCATAAGGGTGAAGGATCATTTCACGCACTATAAAGGGATACAAGAAAAAAACAGTGTTATTAGGTCCAGCCAAAATATCACGCACTACTCAATAGCAAACAGTTGATAAAACATTTAGAACTTACTTATTTCTTCAGAGAGAGGTGGAAACTCATAGATGTGTTCACAGGTGTTCTTACTGCTCGGGATGCAGAAACCAAACTCAAAGTCAAAGCTCTTCAGCAGCTGCCCACGGAAATAGTGCCTCTCGATCATTCGGAAGTTGTTGATGGGAACATCGCCTACAGTGAACTCCACCCTGTGGACACATTTAAGGGGACATGGATTTTGTAGCAATGAAAAAAGCTTCTTCCATGTTGTAGGGTTGATATGATGTTTTTGAAAGAAGTCTATAATGCTACGCAAGTCTACATTTATTTAATTAGACATACAGTAAAAACAGTAATGTTTTGAAATATTATTACAATTGAATTTTCTTGGCGTAATACAGTTAAATTGTAATTTATTCCTGTGATGTCAAAGCTGAATTTTCAGCATCATTACTCCAGTCTACAGTGTCAAATGATCATTGAGAAATCATTCTGACATGCAGATTTTTCTTATTATTATCAATGTTGATAACAGTTGTGCTGCTTAGTATTTTAATGGAAATTGTGATATTGTTCTTTGATGAATAGAAAGTTCAAAAACTGCATTTATTTTAAATAGACATTCAATAACAGTATAAATGCATTGTCTGTCAGTTTTGATTAATTTAATGCATCCTTGCTGAATAAAAGTATAAATAATTATAAAGCTGAATAAAACTTTTGAATGGTAATATAGAGCATGATTATTGCTACCACGCATTTAAGACTTCTATGTAAAAAAAATTGTCACATGTAAAATGTAATACAGCTTATACAATATATTTGCTTCCCCATCTTTTAATAACAGTCGCTTTTATAGCCTCTCATATAACATCGTGACAAGTTCACAAAACAACAGTAAAAAATATAGAATATAATTAAAATAAAAATTTAAATGAAGCCACTTCATTAAGACACTTCAGCAATTTTGACCTAATTGCTATTTTACAGTGTATCTCACAGTGTGACAATATGACTTTCTTATTTTAATCTTTATCTCACAATTACCTTATTAAATCAATTGTTCATTACATTTTACTCTTACCATTAGTTATTCTTGTGTGTGACTAATGGTATCTTACTTTCTCCTCATTACCTGCCTTTGACAAGATGCGTCATGTGTTACAGTGCTGTAACATGGTCTTTTTTTACTTGGAAGGAAGTTGTGAAACAGTATGTTTTTTAAAGTACTAAAATATCTATAAAAACTTGATTCATCATAATATGACCCCTTTAAAGATTAAGTCAAAGTGTGATTTCAGGCTAATTTCAGGTTGCAATTAAGATCAAGTGTAATCCTGCCACTGATTGCACTTACGTGGCGCCAACCTGGCGTAGTCGGAGGAAAGCGGGGGTGAACAGGTAACGCACAAAGCGCCCAGCGTTCTGGTCAATGTCCGTTCTGTCCTCCCCACTCTCTGTGAATCAGAAAGGGATCTGCATTACCGAATGAGCCTTTGAAGGGCTCTTGTGCAGCGCACTGCATCTAAATGGAAATCAGGGCTTTATGGGAAAAAAATCTAATTGAGCCTTGCATTTAAATGTGCAGTCTGTGTAGGTGGAGCGAGGAAGTGAGTTTGAGAGGTCTGCTGGCTCCTTGCCTACCTGTTGTAGGGGGTTTGGTGATCTCAAAAAGAACCGTGCCTGTCTCCATGTCTCGGATTTTGAACCTGGTGAAGTCGATCTTGTGTATGTTCTGCTCTGGACCACAGAGGTAATCTATGGAAGCAAAAACAAACCAGGACGTGCCTCATTTTGGACTCTCATTAAGTCATCATTTGTAAGATAATGAAATATGAATGGAACATTAACACGATGTGATTCTCTCCAGACTTGTCGTAACATTTCAAAATATAAAGCTAAGCGCTTTTTACCACTGGGTATGTGTGTGTGACATAGGTCACATGCATCAAAGTCATGCCTCAGGGCTGAGAGCGGTATCTTGTGTGATAGACTGCAGGGACAATAAGAGCTATTTCTGTTCTCTCTGATGTTGTGTGGAAATGACATTGATGATGACCATACACCTCCTCGATTCATTACCTGCCTGCAGAGACTGATACTATTTAGAAATACTGTCAGAACAACAGGAAAAGACATTGAAAACACATCATTTTCCTTTTGATTCAAAATGTAAGTTTGCTTTAACAGTGTGCTTGTTCTGTTTCGTGTAAAAAGATGACAGTTGGTTGGATGTTTTGCTTTAGTAATAATGCTATAGAATAATGACAATAACAAAGTATAGTGTATAATTTATCCTCATTAATCTATTATTTGTTCCAGAGCACATTTTTGGCTAAGGGGAAAATCTCTCATCACGTTATATTTTATGTAACGTTTAATGCTGTAACCTAAGCATTCAAAATCAGAGCGCTGCCTATGTACTTTTGACTTTTATGATGCTGTTAATACAGTAGTAATTAATTAATAATAGTATTTTATTTTTCGTGATGGTGATTTTATTTACATTATTCTGCCATTAGATGGCGACAAGAGACTTTTATGAGAGAGTCAGCAGTAAAGACTTTTATATTGAATGAGGCATATAACCTGGGATGTAAACAAGGAAGTATTTTTACTTTCAAAAACACCTTGTAAGATGCAGCCAACAAATCCAATGAGCAGCGCTGTCATCAGAAATCACCCTTAACAGACGAAAGGATAGTACGACAAAGATATCGCTTTCCTCAGCGGACATTCAAACTAATGTTTTATTGTGAATATGAGACTGAGCTGAAGAATGAATGCTGTATCAGATGCAGGTAATCAGGCTCGCTCAGTCCATCTCTCATAATACTCTACTCTAGATAATATAGTGAGCTTTTAATACAGTAATACTTTAAGCTTTCAATGAAGCAACTCAATGTTCCTTTGTTACTAGTTCTAAAGTGACGTTTTGGAATTAGTAAAGGAGGATTGAGCTCATCTGTCAACAAGCATAACTGTCAACGTGAGATACGAATCAGTGGCGGAAAGAAGTAGTTCTGCACAAAAGAGGGTTTTAAAGACACTGTTAGAATCTCTAATCATGTATTTACACACTCATGCTGTCGAACTCGTACTGCGAACTCGTCTGCTACTAGTGTGATATTGTTCATATATATGTCTGTATATATACAACTGGTTTTTGAGTTCACTGATCAAGGCATTAGTGGTTTGAGTGTAAAATCTGATTTACATTAACATTTTATGGAGACCCTCAAGCAAAGCATTCCTCTGGTGTCCCTGGACCCCAGTCTAAAAAATCTGACATACAGTGCAACTTAACTGTCCAAATACTATATGTGGTGATTTATTTGTGGCCTGGAAATAATGACTTGGGTCGGTCCTTTTTCTTTTTGCCTGGTCCAGTCTTATCATGCCCTTTCACCTCATGCCAGACTCACAGAGGAGGCAAATGAGGTGCGAGGAGCAGCTGTGTCAGCCTCTTCTCCCTGGGACGGATTATACTTAAGAAGCTTACATTGTTCACATCACATGGCACAGATTGGGAGATGCTAAGGGGATTTGGGACAACTCTAACTTTTGAGAGGTCGTCTCTGCTAGGATGACACGGAGGTGATGAGCTCAACACTACAGGCTGAGTATATCACTTCCTTCCCGTGGGGCAGTGCAGACGTCCCACCTATCCTCTACCCAAGCTTCCTGTTAGTTAACAGATGGGCAACACTGGACTTAGCCAATCACTTGAGATATTTATAGCAAAAAGGCAGTAACTCCAAAAAATTAGTTATTATCATCTGCTTCAGAAGTCCTTTGTTATGTGCAAAACATCAAGCTGAGAAAGGGAAGGCAAAAAGCTATACAAAGTCATGCTCAGGCTTTTCAGGCTTTAAAACAGCTTATTTTGTGTTTATTAATGAAATAATTAACCATTTCATGTAAGCATGAAAATAATTATGCTGTTGGAAAAAAATGGCAGTGTTCCACAAAACTGTCACAAATGTGATAATGAAAATGATAAATGAAACGTTAAACACTCAAGCATTAATCATACACTCAAAAATGTCCTATGGAATTAGTCGTTTTCAAACATGTCCCGGATATTGACATTCACACAAGAGCCGATTCAGAGCAGAACACTGAAACGTGAATGGACAAGGAAAAGATACTTTGCATATTTCAATGTTGTTGTTTTTTACTGCACTTGCTAAGACCACAAAACTTGCTTGTTATATCAACACCGTTATAGCACTCAATAAATTGCTCAGGGAAATGTTTTGCTATGTTTACTTCACCTCATGAATTGGCACACAGTGGGACCAATCTACTGTATGAGAGCTAACACTGCTGTGTGTGAGCGTGAGTGTAAAAACACTACAGATGAACACATACAGTTCATGTCAACATAAATAATGGTGCATATTTTTAAGTGTAAATCGCAGTAATTGAAACTTTATTTAGTCATTTATATGCTTTAAAATGAAAACGGAAAGAGAAATAATCTGGACACAGTATTTTTTAATATTGAATCAGAAGATAAAACAGAAAATCTAGTTTTCATAAACACATTTTCATGCTGCAGGCATCATAAGTGTTGTCAATTATTTTTAATATTGAGAAGATACAATTTTTATATCATAATAAATATCATAAATATTTTCACTTTCATGAATGCATTATTAGAATGTTGAGCAGGTACATAAAAAAACGTATATAATTTCATAACCCATTTTCATGGAGGCATCTTAAGTTTAGTCACTTATTTTTAATACTCAGATGGTAACATTTTTAAATATAGTACAACTTATAATGTATAACATAAAATACCTAGTTTCATAACCCATTTTCATAATTGAGGCATTATTATAAGTTTAGTCAATTATTTATAATGTTTAGCTGATACTTTAAAAAAATAAAATAAATATCTAGTTTTCATAACTCAGTTTTCTTGATGGAGGCCTTATTAGTGTAATAATTTTTCATAAGTGTAAAGTCCAATATCAGGATATCAGTTGAAAAACCTCACATCAAGTGGGCAAAGCTCCTGGTTTGTTTATGAAGAATCTGCTTTATTTGTGAAACTATAAAAAAGTCAAATGTTAGTCAAAATGTACAGTTGTTATTTTAATGAGTTATTTCTGCCTGTTTCTTAAAGATGCCTTGCTTGTAGTATCTGTGTGATTTTTTCAATTATCTGACAAAAATATACTGATATAAAAATGCATAGCCTGAATGCACTGTAAGTCGCTTTGGATAAAAGCGTCTGCTATATGCATACATATAAAACGTCAAAATGTGTGCAAATCATTATAAAGACAGAAATCTAGTTATCAGAGCAATGTGGCAGTCAAGTGTCAATGTAGCTTTCCAAACACCAAGGAGCCTCGCTTCACTGTCTTCTAATGCTGTCACCTAGCCAACAGTCTTCTGAATCAATCCAGGATAACTACCACCTGTTATTTTTGGGAAAAGAAAAGGAACTGCTGCGTATAACAAACACAGATTATGATAGATCCAGCGTTCATTTACAAGACCACACAGGTTCATTTAGATTTATGAGGCATAATGTGCGTATCTAAACACCTATAATTAATGGAAGCATAATGTTTACAAACACTCTAAATTAAGTGCCAAATTGAGCAGTTAAACCAAAGATTATAGAAGGATGTAACCATTTGCTAAAAAGCCATCCATTTCCTTAATGAAATCGCAATATTTATTTAACACAACTGACATTTATACTATTTTAGCATTAAATATACCCTGCATTCTTTTTTACAGCAGTAACATGAGTTAAATAAGACAAAAAAGCAAGCTTGCATACAAATGTCCACTTTCCTCAGAATAGCAGCCTTCATCCTTAATCAAGAGCAGCCTTTTATTTTTAGAGCGCTAATCAAAGTGATTAGCCAGACAGGTTTTTTTCCATTTAAATAAAGGAGAGTGATTTCTCAGCACGTCTCTTCCACGCATTTGTGAATATATTTATTCAAATAGATAGTGTTAGACAAATAGCGTTCTGTGGCTCAGTGGGTTAGAGCATTGCATTAGCAGCGCAAAGGTCATGGGTTCAATTCCAGGGAACACACATACTGACAATAAATGTATAACCTGAATACACTGTAAGTCGCTTTGGATAAAAGCGTCCGCTAAATACATAAATGTAAATAGATGTTTCAAAGCTCAGGATAAGAATACACTGTTGATTTTTGGCTGACAACAACAAGGGGTGGTAAAGATGAGACGAAAATTGTTTATGGACTGTGAGAAGTCATGTGATAATGCAAATGTCTTTCAGTAGGTTTTGACAGTGCCAGTGTGTGTAAAAACAGTTGATGATCTGAAATCTGTAGAAACTGAGCATTTGCATTTAACAGATCTGGTCTTTGCTTAATTAATATTTAAGTGCAGATAGAGTGCCTTGTGTGCTGGATTAATGAGCAGGGCAACAGTAAAACAGTACATAAGAAAGTACTTCCTTTGCATCATTAGTCAAACCAAATTCCAACACTCTGCATTATGATACATTTCCAACACAATAATATGTTAAATCATCATCAAATGATCAGATTAACTAGCTGAAATAAAGTTTTTGTTATTTTATATTTTTAGTTTTATATATTTTATTTCAAGTAATATTTTAATGGATTTTTTTAAGTGGACTCTAACCTACCACTTGTTTAAGTTTGTGCTACAGTACTTACCGAAAACATGTTCTCTCTTGTAAGTTTCTTTAGAAGAATGAATCTGTCAACATTATTAGATGTGTTTCTGATAGCCTATACAGTAGTTAAAGTAAATGCTAAATAATGTTTTGAGAAAACCTTCAGTATGAGCTTCGGCAAGAGTAATAACTTTGTATTCTTGGATATATAAACTTTCATTAAATGAATAATGTATGCAAATGATCCTCTAATCATAAGATAGGCTATCTTATTTCGATTCTAGAAAAAAATTATGCAAAACAATCACACATGAGAATCAGTTATCTCGGTTAACAGATAGGCCTTGGTATAACTCTTGTATTTAATTTTACAGATTTTTAGTGGTCCTTGAAAATTTGCCCTACGTTAACTGTTGTTGTTTGATTAACAAAACAATAACTAGCCTATATTCCATAGCCTACCTTTCTTTCAGTCTATTTTTATGAAATGCCACTGATTACAAACAAACTCCAAAATGTATATCCTTGACTACACAGCCATTCATTAATTTATTAACTAGCCTACGTCAGATGACTCAGTGATTAGTAAGTGTTTTGATTCACTAAAAAGAACCGGCTCTCAAGAGTCATTCAATCGAGGAGCGGACTTCGTTAGTCAAAGCTGTAGGACAAAGTTTTGATTCGTAATTCTTGCTAACTTGAAGGCTATGCAAACTGTATCTCTGTACTTATCATTTGTGTCTGCTTAAAATGTAATTTTATTACCTTATTGCTATTTATTTTTTGTTAACCCTGGCAAGTCTGAATGTATATTCTTGAATTTTATTTATTTATTTTATTATTATTATTATTATATTTTTTTTTATCTTTGTGTATAATTGTAACTGTTAATGCTTGTACTGTTTAATAATAATAAAATTTTTTTTTATTCGCTAAAAAGAATCGGTTCTAAAGAGTCATTCATTCGCAACACTAATGAACAGTCCGAGGTTCATGCGGTTCCGTCCGCTTCGACAGACCTGGTTAACGTCATTAAATTATTCTGTTTCAGTATTGTTAAATAATGTATATATTTCTCAATTCTCAGCCCATTCATCAGTAAACTTAATAGCCTACGTCGTCATCGTCAGTAGGTTACATGGAAATGTCCACAACACAGTGTAGTTTATTTACCAGGGAAGAGCCGAATGAACCATATCACTGATGACCATATCACGTTCGGCCAAATGAAGACAATACAAAGACGCAGACGCTAAATGAAATCGTTACATCGAAGTCACATTCTAAACGAAGACGTTCCATTTTAAATGAAGTTTCGTACATATAATGTCTCAGCGCGAGACTGAATAAAACACAAACCGCGAGACTTAACACGCAGGAGCGAAACCTGCTATTTCGCACTGGTAATATGCAACAGTGTAAGTTAGCAGAGCAGCTCGTCAGTCAGCGGAAGCTTTCTGTTTGAGAGTGACATTGATGTTACTGAACTACTGTCTGTGATCTTCTGCAGCCCGAGTACATCCTCCGCCGTTATTTCTGTGCTTTTTACCAAATCCTCTTCAGTCGTACACGGGTACCCGCGTCGCAGCCTTGCTTCACTTTCATCTCTAAATGCGATTCGATGCTGCTGTTCGTGCACGAATTGCAGTCTTCGCACCCAACCTCTCTGGCAACGGCCGTTTGTTTGCCTCACCTCTGCTGTCAGTGCCGTGTTACGCGTTCTCGTTATTTAACGCAGGCTTTTTACGTATACAAGAATAGCGCAATCACCTCCCCAGCCAGTCAGTCTTCTAAAGATATTGAGTTGTTTTACTCCTTCTTTACTAGGACGAGTAGCTCTCGCTCTGTAATCTGCACGTCTGTCTGCTGCTGAAGGTATTAAAGCAATCACTTCATGTAATCGAGGAAACCCGAGAAGATGAACAGTATTAACTTGCGGAAGGAAGTGGGCAGACGGTTTGAAAGTCGCTTTTGTTTTAAAATAATATCTGTTGTTTGATTTTGATCAGACTTTTTTCTTGCGCATTCATAGAGAGAGAGATAGTTCCCTTATCGAGCTGTCACGAGACATCACGGAGATTTCTCCGTTATGGGAACTTCTTCCCTTCAACCTTTCCTGAAGTCCTATTGGCTCACGCCAGTCAAATGACTGGCCAATTGTCGCAAAGCATGCAAATACGGCGAGCTCGAGACAGTATAAATGCGATGCTCGCGACAATTATATCAGAATCTTTTACTTCACCTTGAACTCGTGATGGCTTCAGTGTGTAGATCTGCGGGGACCCATCGAAACCGCTGGATCAGCATCTCCATTGCGTCGCCTGCCTGGGCCTGGCTCACGCCGAGGCGGCGCTGGACGAGTCCGACTGTGGACTTTGCGCGGACCTCCCGGTCCGCGTGCTCCGGGCCCGCCGCGATGTGGTTCGCGGCCTGTTCGGGGTCGGGCTCACTGCCGCCAGCGTGCCGCTGGTGAGCCCCCCCTCTCCGGGCGGCGGGAGCGCCGTCTTGCCGTGCCGTCGAACCCAACGGTCGCCGCATTCGCCCATCTCTTTCCCCGAGGACTGTTTCCGCCCCCCTTCCAATATTGAGGGATTCGTAGCTTTTGGCCACGAGGAGGGCGACGAGGCCATGTCCATCTCGGCCTCGGAGAAGGACGGTTGGGCTGGATCGGAGCCCGAGCAGCTAGGCAGCTCAGAGCCTTCAGGCCTCCAGGAGGAGCTCATGAGGGTTCTGTCGAAAGCTGTTCAGGAGTTGGAGCTCACCTGGAATCCTCCCGGAGGAGCCTGTCAGGAGTAAGCTCGACTCGTGGTACTTCAGGTCCACACGCAAAGCTGACGCAAGGACATCGGTGCCTTTTTTCCCAGATGTTCATGAGCAGCTCGTGAAGACGTGGTCTGCGCCCCAATCGGCGCGCGTCCACTCGAACACGCAGGCCATGTCCTCCTCCCACGTGGATGGAGCGGAGGCCCACGGTTACGTGCGCTCTCCCCCCGTCGAGGAGACCGTTGCTGCACACCTGTGCCCTGCAGCAGCGAAGTCCCTAGGCCCGGACATCAGCCTGCCGTCGAACCGTGCAGAACCACCGCCCATCTCGCTATAAAGCGTATGCCTCTGATGGCGAGGCGGCATCAGCGTTGCACTCGCATGGCATGTTGCAGGTGTGCTCCAGGCCAACTCCTGCTGCAACGCGGAGGGCGGAGTCCCTCTCCAAGGACGACGAAGGATCTGCGCGCTGCAACGGACTTCGCGTTGATGGCGACGAAGCGAGCGGCCCAGTCTGTGGGTAAGGCCATGGGCTTTATGGTCGTCCTTCAGAGGCACCTCTGGCTGAACTTAGCTGACCTAAAGGATGCCGATCGGAAGGTGCTCCTAAACGCTCCTATATCTCCTCCGGCCTCTTCGGTGATGCCGTGGAGACCATAACCGAGCGATTTGCTGAGACTCAAAAGCGCGCGAAAGCGATGAGTACGTGATGCCTAGACGCGCCCCCCAGCAACAGACTGCCAGATCCAGATCTTCGTCAGCGCATGGCTCTGCCCAGCGCGAGAGATTTTCCCAGGCGGCCTGCCCAGGCTGGGGCTACTGCTACTGCTCCTCGACAGGAGCCAGACGTCCGGAGGAAGGTGTGGGGCTCCGGCAGAAAGCGCCAAGGTCAGCGGAGAAGCCCGCGACGCGATTCTCGCCCGCCCCCGGCTGCTAAGCCGTCTTCCTGACGATCGGAGGGAGGGAGGAGAGCGCGAGAGCAGCCCGGCGCCCAAGCGCCCAAAGTTCAGCTGCCCAATGTGTGTGTGTTGAGTGTCCATTCAATAAAAATGCATACTTTCTCACAAAAAGAGCTTTCTCCTCCTCACTCAATAAATGCGGTTCCCTTTGCCCCGCCTCAGTGCAGTGCAGGTCCGCATCCAACACAGGTTATAGCCGCGCACCCAACGACCGAGCAGCTAAAGCCGCTGCGTCAGTTCATAAGCGCGTGGAAGGTTATTCCGGGAATCTCGCGTTGGCTACTCAACGTGATAGAGCGGGGGTATACTCTTCAATTCAGACGCAGACCACCCCGTTTCAATGGCGTGGTGCAGTTCTAACATCGCCTCGAAATGCCCAGGCTCTGAGGCAAGAGATTGGCTGTCTGCTCGAGAACGGAGCAGTAGAGCGAGTCCCTCCACACGAGCTGGAGAGCGGGTTTTACAGCCGCTACTTCGTGGTACCCAAGAGGGATGGGGGCTTCGCCCAATTTTGGATCTCAGACCATCAACAGAGCGCTTTGCGAACGTCAGTTCAGGATGGTAACGCTGAAGCAGATCCTGGCGCAGATTCGCCCGGGGACTGGTTTGCATCCGTGGATTTGAAGGACGCGTACTTTCACATTCAGATAGCGCCGCATCACAGACGGTTTCTGAGGTTTGCTTTCGAGAACATAGCGTACAATACTCTGTTCTCCCGTTCGGGCTGGCCTTGGCCCCGCGCACATTTTCAAAGTGTGTGGATGCAGCACTTTCCCCCCTCAGAGCGGGCGGGATGGCGCATCCTGAATTATCTGGACGATTGGCTGATTTTAGCTCAGTCCCGGGACACGCTACTCAGCCATATAGACTCGCTGCTTATTCACCTGGAGTCTCTAGGGCTATGTGTGAACAGGCGAAAGAGCATTCTCGCCCCGAGTCAGTCCATTCTGTATTTGGGAGTTTGCATAGACTCCCTAGAAATGAGAGCCCGCCTCTCGCGAGAGCGCGTGGCGGCCATTTTTGTCTTACCTACGCCATTTTAGAGAAGGCAGCTCTGTTCATTTGAAAGAATTTCAGAGACTACTGGGACTCATGGCGTCAGCGTCGGCAGTGTGTCATCTGGGCTTATTACACATGCGACCACTGCAGCTGTGGCTGAAAACTCGAGTCCCCTGGACGGCATGGAACTCGGGACGTTTGAGTATCGCGGTCACCCGCGGCTGCATCGAAGCTCTGGCTCCGTGGCGCAACCCGAATTTCTTCGCCGGGGAGTCCCTGGGGTTGGTAACCTCACCGCGTGGTGGTCACAACGGACGCATCGACGCTCGGCTGGGGAGCGGTGTGCGGGGTGGTGCCAGCAGGTGGGCGCCAGCAGGGCCGGGGGAGTGGTCAGAGCCACAGATACACGATGGCGATAAACCGGATTGGAATTGAGGCTTTTTTAGCTCTGAAGGAGTTTCAAGCACAACTGGAACGGCAGCATGTACTGATTCGCACCGTCAACACGTCTGTGGTCGCGTACATAAATCGCCAGGGGCGGCGTCCGTTCGAAGGCGTTGTGCAAGCAGGCAGCGATGTTACTGCTATGGGCGGATTCTCGCCTTCTATCCATCAGAGCAACGCACATCCCCGGTCTTTTGAATCGCGGGGCAGACATGCTTTCAAGGAGGAGAATTCCTCAAGGGAATGGAGGTTACCCGAGTCAGTTCGGATGATTTGGAACCTCTACGGGGAAGCAGAGGTGGATTTATTCGCTACGAGCGAGAATGCACACTGCCGTCGTTCTTCTCTCTGTCCCACTCCCCGTTGGAAGGGGACGCGCTCACAGCGCGCTGGCCGACAGCCAGGCTTTATGCGTTTCCTCCGATCAAGATATTGCCTCTGGTGTTATGCAAGATCAGGGAGGAGCGAGCGTCGCATACTCATAGCTCCGAACTGGCCGAACCAGCCTTGGTTTCCGGACTTGACAGAGCTGCTGATAGCCCCCCCCTGGCCGATTCCGGTCAGGAAGGACATGTTATCTCAGGTGGACGGCTCGGTGTGGCACCCGAACCCAGAACTATGGAACCTTCATGTGTGGTTGCTTCAGGGTTGTCAGGGGAGCTAGACGCATTGCAGGCTCGTGTGGTCGGCACACTCACGGAAGCGCGAGCACCCTCTACAAGACGATTATATGCCCTTAAAATGGGGAGTGTTTTGAAATGGTGCCATCAGGCTCACATCGACCGGTTTTGTTGCACCGTGTTGGATGTTCTGAGTTTCCTGCAGTACAGGCTGGATAGTGGATCGTTACCCTCGACGCTAAAAGTCTATGTGGCGGCCATTGCTTCGTTCGTTCACTGCAGGGGTGCCAGTCGATCGGCAGAGACCCCATGGTGGTGAGTTTTCTTAGGGAGCGAGAAGGCTACACCCTCCGAGGCCACCTTCGGTTCCGCCTGGGGACCTAGAGGTGGTGTTAAGAGCTCTCTCTCAGCACCTTTTGAGCCGTTATCATCAGTGGGTTTGAAGGAGTTGTCTCTCAAAATGCACTCCTTCTTGCACTCGCGTCAGCCAAGCGCATAGGAGATTTGCACGCCTTTTCTGTGGATAGTGACTGTATTCGCTTTGGACCCGGTGACTGTAGCGTCACTCTCCGGCCAAGAATGGGGTATGTACCTAAATCACTTTCTACACCCTTCAAGATACAGACTGTTTCTCTGTCTGCCTTGTCTTCCGAGTCAGCAGCCTCGAGTGAGGCAGATGCTCAGACTTCGGTGTGCCCTGTCAGGGCTTTGAGGATTTACATCGACCGTTCAGCGAGCTTTCGTCAATCTAACCAGCTATTTGTATGCTATGGTGGTTGTGCGAGAGGCCGTGCTGTGTCTAAACAGAGGCTCTCCCACTGGATCGTGGACGCTATTACAGCTGCGTATACGAACCAAGGTTTGGAATGTCCTTTACACATTAGGGGGCATTCAACGAGGGCCTGGCTTCCTGTGTGGCTTGGTCGAGAGGTATGTCTATTCAGATATATGTGTTGCAGCCGGCTGGTCTTTCTGAGAATACTTTCGCCAGGTTTTACAGGCTGGACGTTCAGTCTTTTGCCTCCAGGTACTGTCGGTAAGTGGCTGATGCATGTTTACTACATTGTTTGCTCTGCATACCCTTACTAATACGGTTGTTCTGCCCTGTGATCAGTGCAGATTCTGTATTGTGTTGTTTTATCTAGCGATACTTTTATCATGCTAGGTTGGGTCATGTCTATCAGTCTGTGCAGTTCCCTTATCGAGCTGTCACGAGACATCACGGAGATTTCTCCGTTATGGGAACTTCTTCCCTTCAACCTTTCCTGAAGTCCTATTGGCTCACGCCAGTCAAATGACTGGCCAATTGTCGCAAAGCATGCAAATACGGCGAGCTCGAGACAGTATAAATGCGATGCTCGCGACAATTATATCAGAATCTTTTACTTCACCTTGAACTCGTGATGGCTTCAGTGTGTAAGATCTGCGCGGGACCCATCGAACCGCTGGATCAGCATCTCCATTGCGTCGCCTGCCTGGGCCTGGCTCACGCCGAGGCGGCGCTGGACGAGTCCGACTGTGGACTTTGCGCGGACCTCCCGGTCCGCGTGCTCCGGGCCCGCCGCGATGTGGTTCGCGGCCTGTTCGGGGTCGGGCTCACTGCCGCCAGCGTGCCGCTGGTGAGCCCCCCCTCTCCGGGCGGCGGGAGCGCCGTCTTGCCGTGCCGTCGAACCCAACGGTCGCCGCATTCGCCCATCTCTTTCCCCGAGGACTGTTTCCGCCCCCCTTCCAATATTGAGGGATTCGTAGCTTTTGGCCACGAGGAGGGCGACGAGGCCATGTCCATCTCGGCCTCGGAGAAGGACGGTTGGGCTGGATCGGAGCCCGAGCAGCTAGGCAGCTCAGAGCCTTCAGGCCTCCAGGAGGAGCTCATGAGGGTTCTGTCGAAAGCTGTTCAGGAGTTGGAGCTCACCTGGAATCCTCCGGAGGAGCCTGTCAGGAGTAAGCTCGACTCGTGGTACTTCAGGTCCACACGCAAAGCTGACGCAAGGACATCGGTGCCTTTTTTCCCCGATGTTCATGAGCAGCTCGTGAAGACGTGGTCTGCGCCCCAATCGGCGCGCGTCCACTCGAACACGCAGGCCATGTTCTCCCACGTGGATGGAGCGGAGGCCCACGGTTACGTGCGCTCTCCCCCCGTCGAGGAGACCGTTGCTGCACACCTGTGCCCTGCAGCAGCGAAGTCCCTAGGCCCGGACATCAGCCTGCCGTCGAAGCCGTGCAGAACCACCGCCCATCTCGCTAATAAAGCGTATGCCTCTGATGGCGAGGCGGCATCAGCGTTGCACGCCATGGCAGTGTTGCAGGTGTTCCAGGCCAAACTCCTGCAAACGGCGGAGGGCGGAGTCCTCACTCCTGAGGCGACGAAGGATCTGCGCGCTGCAACGGACTTCGCGTTGATGGCGACGAAGCGAGCGGCCCAGTCTGTGGGTAAGGCCATGGGCTTTATGGTCGTCCTTCAGAGGCACCTCTGGCTGAACTTAGCTGACCTAAAGGATGCCGATCGGAAGGTGCTCCTAAACGCTCCTATATCTCCCTCCGGCCTCTTCGGTGATGCCGTGGAGACCATAACCGAGCGATTTGCTGAGACTCAAAAGCGCGCGAAAGCGATGAGTCACGTGATGCCTAGACGCGCCCCCCAGCAACAGACTGCCAGATCCAGATCTTCGTCAGCGCATGGCTCTGCCCAGCGGAGAGATTTTCCCAGGCCTGCCCAGGCTGGGGCTACTGCTACTGCTCCTCGACAGGAGCCAGACGTCCGGAGGAAGGTGTGGGGCTCCGGCAGGAAGCGCCAAGGTCAGCGGAGAAGCCCGCGACGCGATTCTCGCCCGCCCCCGGCTGCTAAGCCGTCTTCCTGACGATCGGAGGGAGGGAGGAGAGCGCGAGAGCAGCCCGGCGCCCAAGCGCCCAAAGTTCAGCTGCCCAAATGTGTGTGTGTTGAGTGTCCATTCAATAAAAATGCATACTTTCTCACAAAAAGAGCTTTCTCCTCCTCACTCAATAAATGCGGTTCCCCTTGCCCCGCCTCAGTGCAGTGCAGGTCCGCATCCAACACAGGTTATAGCCGCGCACCCAACGACCGAGCAGCTAAAGCCGCTGCGTCAGTTCATAAGCGCGTGGAAGGTTATTCCGGGAATCTCGCGTTGGCTACTCAACGTGATAGAGCGGGGGGGGTATACTCTTCAATTCAGACGCAGACCACCCCGTTTCAATGGCGTGGTGCAGTCTCTAACATCGCCTCGAAATGCCCAGGCTCTGAGGCAAGAGATTGGCTGTCTGCTCGAGAAAGGAGCAGTAGAGCGAGTCCCTCCACACGAGCTGGAGAGGGGTTTTACAGCCGCTACTTCGTGGTACCAAGAGGGATGGGGGGCTTCGCCCAATTTTGGATCTCAGACCCATCAACAGAGCGCTTTGCGAACGTCAGTTCAGGATGGTAACGCTGAAGCAGATCCTGGCGCAGATTCGCCCCGGGGACTGGTTTGCATCCGTGGATTTGAAGGACGCGTACTTTCACATTCAGATAGCGCCGCATCACAGACGGTTTCTGAGGTTTGCTTTCGAGAACATAGCGTACCAATACTCTGTTCTCCCGTTCGGGCTGGCCTTGGCCCCGCGCACATTTTCAAAGTGTGTGGATGCAGCACTTTCCCCCCTCAGAGCGGGCGGGATGCGCATCCTGAATTATCTGGACGATTGGCTGATTTTAGCTCAGTCCCGGGACACGCTACTCAGCCATATAGACTCGCTGCTTATTCACCTGGAGTCTCTAGGGGCTATGTGTGAACAGGCGAAAGAGCATTCTCGCCCCGAGTCAGTCCATTCTGTATTTGGGAGTTTGCATAGACTCCCTAGAAATGAGAGCCCGCCTCTCGCGAGAGCGCGTGGCGGCCATTTTGTCTTACCTACGCCATTTTAGAGAAGGCAGCTCTGTTCATTTGAAAGAATTTCAGAGACTACTGGGACTCATGGCGTCAGCGTCGGCAGTGTGTCATCTGGGCTTATTACACATGCGACCACTGCAGCTGTGGCTGAAAACTCGAGTCCCCTGGACGGCATGGACCTCGGACGTTTGAGTATCGCGTCACCCGCGGCTGCATCGAAGCTCTGGCTCCGTGGCGCAACCCGAATTTCTTCAGCCGGGGAGTCCCCCTGGGGTTGGTAACCTCACGCGTGGTGGTCACAACGGACGCATCGACGCTCGGCTGGGGAGCGGTGTGCGAGGGGATGCCAGCTTCGGGGCAGTGGTCAGAGCCACAGATCCGATGGCACATAAACCGATTGGAATTGGAAGCAGTCTTTTTAGCTCTGAAGGAGTTTCAAGCACAACTGGAACGGCAGCATGTACTGATTCGCACCGTCAACACGTCTGTGGTCGCGTACATAAATCGCCAGGGCGGCGTCCGTTCGAAGGCGTTGTGCAAGCAGGCAGCGATGTTACTGCTATGGGCGGATTCTCGCCTTCTATCCATCAGAGCAACGCACATCCCCGGTCTTTTGAATCGCGGGGCAGACATGCTTTCAAGGAGGAGAATTCCTCAAGGGGAATGGAGGTTCACCCCGAGTCAGTTCGGATGATTTGGAACCTCTACGGGGAAGCAGAGGTGGATTTATTCGCTACGAGCGAGAATGCACACTGCCCGTCGTTCTTCTCTCTGTCCCACTCCCGTTGGAAGGGGACGCGCTCACAGCGCGCTGGCCGACAGCCAGGCTTTATGCGTTTCCTCCGATCAAGATATTGCCTCTGGTGTTATGCAAGATCAGGGGAGGAGCGAGCGTCCGTCATACTCATAGCTCCGAACTGGCCGAACCAGCCTTGGTTTCCGGACTTGACAGAGCTGCTGATAGCCCCACCTGGCCGATTCCGGTCAGGAAGGACATGTTATCTCAGGTGGACGGCTCGGTGTGGCACCCGAACCCAGAACTATGGAACCTTCATGTGTGGTTGCTTCAGGGTTGTCAGGGGAGCTAGACGCATTGCAGGCTCGTGTGGTCGGCACACTCACGGAAGCGCGAGCCTCTACAAGACGATTATATGCCTTAAAATGGGGAGTGTTTGTGAAATGGTGCCATCAGCTCACATCGACCCGTTTTGTTTGCACCCGTGTTGGATGTTCTGAGTTTCCTGCAGTACAGGCTGGATAGTGGATCGTTACCCTCGACGCTAAAAGTCTATGTGGCGGCCATTGTTCGTTCCGTTCACTGCAGGGTGGCCAGTCGATCGGCAGAGACCCCATGGTGGTGAGTTTTCTTAAGGGAGCGAGAAGGCTACACCCTCCGAGGCCACCTTCGGTTCCGCTTGGGACCTAGAGGTGGTGTTAAGAGCTCTCTCTCAGCCACCTTTTGAGCCGTTATCATCAGTGGGTTTGATAGAGTTGTCTCTCAAAACTGCACTCCTTTTGCACTCGCGTCAGCCAAGCGCATAGGAGATTTGCACGCCTTTTCTGTGGATAGTGACTGTATTCGCTTTGGACCCGGTGACTGTAGCGTCACTCTCCGGCCAAGAATGGGGTATGTACCTAAATCACTTTCTACACCCTTCAAGATACAGACTGTTTCTCTGTCTGCCTTGTCTTCCGAGTCAGCAGCCTCGAGTGAGGCAGATGCTCAGACTTCGGTGTGCCCTGTCAGGGCTTTGAGGATTTACATCGACCGTTCAGCGAGCTTTCGTCAATCTAACCAGCTATTTGTATGCTATGGTGGTTGTGCGAGAGGCCGTGCTGTGTCTAAACAGAGGCTCTCCCACTGGATCGTGGACGCTATTACAGCTGCGTATACGAACCAAGGTTTGGAATGTCCTTTACACATTAGGGGGCATTCAACGAGGGCCATGGCTTCCTCGTGGGCTTGGTCGAGAGGTATGTCTATTCAAGATATATGTGTTGCAGCCGGCTGGTCTTCTGAGAATACTTTCGCCAGGTTTTACAGGCTGGACGTTCAGTCTTTTGCCTCCCAGGTACTGTCGGTAAGTGGCTGATGCATGTTTACTACATTGTTTGCTCTGCATACCCTTACTAATAAGGTTGTTCTGCCCTGTGCTCAGTGCAGATTCCTGTATTGTGTTGTTTTATCTAGCGATACTTTTATCATGCTAGGTTGGGTCATGCTATACAGTCTGTGCAGTTCCTTATGCTCGTTGTGCAAGTTGCCCTGTTTCAGCGCAGCCAACGTTATTTCTATCCAGATATGCAAATTTGTATACCTTTGGGTTAGACGCTCATTGGCTTTCAGCCACCTATCAGCGGTGAGCTCGCCTACAGCGTCACTATTGTGGGAAGTGTCTACGTGCGTATTCTATCTGCTGTGTTTTGGGGTAGGGCTTCGTAGCCTCTCTCACGGCGGGATTTAATATCGTTCCCATAACGGAGAAATCTCCGTGATGTCTCGTGACAGCTCGATAAGGGAACGCTCCGGTTACTGTCGTAACCTCGGTTCCCTGAGAGCGGGAACGAGACATCACGGTAGACGCCGTGTTCGCTACTCCTCAGCTTACGGTGTTCAGTATCCGATTCTGATATAATTGTCGCGAGCATCGCATTTATACTGTCTCGAGCTCGCCGTATTTGCATGCTTTGCGACAATTGGCCAGTCATTTGACTGGCGTGAGCCAATAGGACTTCAGGAAAGGTTGAAGGGAAGAAGTTCCCATAACGGAGAAATCTCCGTGATGTCTCGTTCCCGCTCTCAGGGAACCGAGGTTACGACAGTAACCGGAGCGTTTTCCTCTCCTTTCAGCGGAGACATGCACAGACCCAGTCATTACTCCGTCGTCAAACACTCGACAGACGCCTCATCTCCTCCGAGACCTAGTTCAACAGTTGAGTTGATTCTGGCGTGTGCAAACGGAGCTCAGGAGAGTGGTCCTAACGTTTACATATATACTTGCGATTATTGACAGAAAATGTGGACTGACCAAGACTTGTTTTGTTTTTAGAGTGTTGCTCGTATCAGACGTCAAAGGCAAGCAGTTTCCTGTGACCCAGAGGCCAAGAGTTGCAAATACCAGGTAAAGTTACAGAGATTAAAAAGGGAATAGTTATCCAAAAATAATATATTTTTTTGGTCATAATATTTCCAATTCCACTTGTTCCTAACAAGTATGATGAGCTTTGATCTGCTGAACACAAGATAGTACATTTAGAAGAATGTTGGTAACCAAAGAGTTGATGGTAAGCTGTGACTTGCATAGTATTTTTTCCATAACGTCACCATCAGCTGTATGGTTACCAACATTCTGCAAAATAACTTTTGAAATTCATACAAATTATTTTTATGTGAACTCTCCCTTTATGGTTCTAACAAAGCCATACATGTAAGATACTTCCACATATGTGACAAACTCATGTATTTTTGTCCAGGTCTCATGGAGTATTCCTCATAAGCAGGCCAGCTCAGGCACATATCAGGTCAAATTCTTTGACGAGGAGTCTTACAGTACTCTAAGAAAGGTTGGTAAATTTAAGGAATGATTGGGGTAATTCCCCCATAAATTAAAGTTCTGTCATCACCCACATGCCATTCTAAACCTACATGACTGACTTGCTTCTGTGAAGCATAAAATATATTATGAAGAATGCCTTAAAGTGCCCTATTATGCCTATTTTAAGGTTGCTAATATTGTTTTATAAGTCTCCTAAAACAGGTTTACATGCATCCAAGGTAAAAAAACACTTTAGTTTTCTCAAATTATTTAATTTGACCTCATTTCTAAATGATTTGTAAAAGACTAGTGCGAAGCAGTTCAAAGAATCAGTCTCTTTAAACCGTGAGCCCTCACTGCTGTGATTGGTCAGATGACGCAGTCCTTTGTGATTGGTCTACCACATACAGCTCGTGTCGGAAACGAAACGCCCATTGCCCCACACACACACACACACACACGTATCGATTGTACCTTACCAATGCGAGCCGGAGTCTAATGATGAAACGGTTGAAGTGCCTGATCGACAGGAGCATGATGTTTCTCAGTGGCCGCTTTCATTTACTGGCTGCTGTTTTAAGTTATTTACGTCTAATGCATAATGATTTTGTATGGCTGTATTTCACGCTTTTCGGTGCCATTGAAATGTGATGGAATTTGTTTGCCTATAAGCTGCCGTCGCGTTCTACTCGCCATTTCTGGATGAGGGTAAGGAACAGAGACTGGTGGCAGCGAATTGTTTTCCCCCAAAATGCGAAGCTTCTTTCCCTCCATCGTTTCATCTGCGTATTACAACAGGTGCGCGTCCCGTCATTCATTTACATCACTAGTGCATGCACACTTTGATCAGAGCGTCAATACAAGGTGTTTACATGCCTGTATATTTCGATTAAATCGGCATACGTGGCGTTTACAAGGTGGCCTATGTTAATATGATTATGCTTGCTGCGATTATTTACTTTAGTCATTTTGCAGACACTTTTATCCAAAGCGACTTACAATTGGGGAATACATAAAGCGATTAATCTTGAAGAGGCAAACAGACAGAGAAGTGCCCCTAACACCAAGTCTTAGGCATTGTTCAAATAAATACAAGCTAGCAAGAGAAGGAGAGAAAGATGAAGGATTTTTTTTTTTTTTAGTATGAAGTCAAGTAGTGTTGAAAGAGATGAGTTTCCAGTTGTTGCTAGAAGATTGACAGGGATACAGCATTCTGGATGGGGTGGGAAGATCATTCCACCGGCCAGGAACGGTGAAAGAGAATGTTCTGGAGAGCGATTTTGAGCCTCTTTGTAATGGTACCACGAGGCGTCGCTCACTAGCAGATCTCAGACTTCTGGAGGGGATGTAGATTCGTAATAGTGAGTGGAAGTAGGTGGTGCTGAGCCTGTGGTTGTTCTATATGCAAGCATCAGTGTCTTGAACTGGATGCGAGCTGCAACTGGTAGCCAGTGCAAGGAGATAAAGAGAGGTGTAACATGGGCTTTTTGGCTCATTGAAGACCAGTCATGCCGCTGCATTCTGAATCATTTGTAGAAGTTTGATTGTGTTTGATGGAAGTCCAGCCAGAAGAGCATTTTATATGATGATGAAAATTATGAGCTTAATCAAATTATTTAAATTGAAGTATTGCGTTTACATGAGGTAAAGATTAATCGTAATATTATCAAAATCTCATTATAATCGCATTAAGACGCACTCATTGACCATTTTAATTTTGGGTAAAATATCCATTTAACATGATGGGACTGTATATTCAGCAGTGCTGATAAAAATGTTAATGCTTTCAGGCTCAGAGAAACAATGAAGATGTTGATGCCATCAAGCCTTTGTTCTCTGTCAATGTGGATCACAGGGTAATATGCATATTAATCTTCATTGTCAACAATCGCTTTATCTGTGAAATGATTAGGGCTAAGAAAAACCTGTAAACCTATATTCACAAAAATATACCTCCACATTGGATTGTGTTGCTACTGCTTGTTTACTTTCTATGATTTTGTATAATTTGTCTCTATATGTTTATTAATCTGTGTATTTATGAATTGCAGGAGCGCATGGAGTGGTCCCTGGGTGTCCACGGAGATCTTGGCTGCTCCTGATTGGCGTTATGGTCTACTATCTTGCTTACAGCACCAAAAGTTCAATCCAGGCTTGAGATGAGAAGAAAAGTCAATTTTACACCACACCGTTCAAACTGGCCTTGAGGCATTCCCTATTCTGACATTTAATATGCAGATTTTTGTACCATGGACACCTTGGCTAAAACACGAGATTGGTTTGTTGTAGAGCTTGGGGTAAAATATCAATATGGACATTAATTATAACAGCCAAAGTTGGTGTTGATCATTTTTTTTAAACCAACTCAAATTAAATAAAAAATAAAAATTTTGTGCTGTTAATATTAAACCTCAAAAAGACAAAGACTGCGGTGATTTATCTGTGGCTTATCATCATAGTCCAGTTCTCAATTGTGAAGTGTCCCAAATATCGATGAAATTCATTGACTATGGGAATAAACAATTCTCAAAAGTTTTCCTGACTCTTTTTTTTAAATATATATGAAGACCTTGTATGATTAACCACCCTACCCCATCAACATTGTGACATCACATATTTATACAGATAGATATATGTGTGTGTGTATAGCTATGCATGCATTTTATAATATGTATAATATATTGTTCGCAAAAACAAACATTAAGTCATTATTTGCATGAATATACAATCGTCTGACGCACCTTTATGGCAGAACCACAGTAGGCGGAGCTCACGATAGCAGACTATACGATGCTAATTTTTGAGGGGGTTTAATTGTGACCAGTCAAATGCAAAACATCCTAGACAGTGACATTTGGTGCCAGTTTAATTTTACTACACTTTTTCTGCCAGTTTCAATGTATTCTGGTAGTCATCTGTCTGTCAGCGATGTATTCTCTTAACTAGTGTCATGAACTAGACTCTAAACTCCCCTCTGCAGGGTGAGATGGTTCAGTCCGCTAGCGCGCCGCGTCCACACCGTTTCTATGAACAAGCGTGCAGATAAAACACGCTCTCTTGATTCTGTCAGCCATTTATCCCGTCGAACGACTCACCCTTCTTTTTCATTTCCCCGTGTTTCACTATCTGAATGAAGGGTAAATACAATTAATTGTAGCCATGTCAGTTTCCGAGCCAGCGTCAGTGGACTCTGGTGGAGCGGGAGGGTACGGAGCCTTTTACCCGGCTGGATACCAGGCGTTGAACCCGGAGGAGCACGGCCTAGACCGCGGCTTCCGACTCACGGCCTTCTCCGATCTGAAGGGATGAGGGTGTAAAGTCCCGCAGGAGACTCTGCTCAAACTCCTGCAGGGACTAGAGCCGGACCGCCCGCCCGGAGAGGACTGCGGCTCGGGGGTGGGTGTTGGAGACGAGACCGCTCAATTCGGATTTGTTTCAGTTGCTGAGGGTCCTCGACTAGGTAAAGTATGACTGACCTGTCACCACACCGTTCGTTCTCTGTCAAACAGCGAGCGCTGATCCGTGAACCTCGTTCTTTTGACTCGGATCTTTTTCATGAATCTGTTAAACGGTTTAAAAAATCCAGCAAGCTGAGTTTGCTTTTACTGATAGTAAATGCGTTTGGAGTGAACCAAGAATTTGACTGATACGGCGAAAATTAACCAAAAGCAACATTTGTATGAATAAAACATACGGAAATTTATTTTGGAATTGATTATATGATAGATTTTCCCAATAAAAGGTACATGTAATAAAATAGTTACAACAAACACACTGGTTCATAGAAAAAAAACATTAGTTAACAGTAATATGTTGATTACTTATGATTTTATTGAGATCTTTAAAAATCACCGAATCGTTATTGTGAACCGATTCAAGGAAACGAACTGTTCAAAAGAACCGAGTCGCGGAAATGACTCAGACTTTCCATCATTGCCAAATGTCCAACTGAAATGACAAAAGCGCTCATGTTATCTGACAGCAGGTTTATAGTATCCAACCGGTTTTGCTAAGAAAACCTTGTTTATTCCAATGTTTTTGCTGTAAAGTTGGCAAAATGGAAACAAGCCGTTTGTTTCTTGCATCAGTCCTTTAAAGTACCCTAAACCTATCCATTGTGTGACTATATAATGACTATATTAAATATATAAATGTATTTTACTATAGACGTTAATCAGCATGCAATATGTTGTCATATATTTATGTATAACACAGAACTACAAAGTACAGTTGTTTTCATGTTAGTCGTAAGTCTCAGTCTGGAAAGATCACAGAACGTCTGTGTTTGTAAAACTTTGTTTAACCTTTGGCCTATCCTGTTAATTAGAAACTACTAGAAAATATAATGCAATCATTTGAAAGATGTGAACTATGGACCCAGGCTATAAATTAATGCTTTACACTGCAAAATGGATCTTAAGTAATCCTACAAAAATGCTTCATACAGTTGCCATTGGAAGGGTTTTATAAGGATTAAGTACCTGTATTATGATTAGTCAAAGCTTCTTTAAATATGCTTGCACACTGTGCATGAAATTACAGAGGGTGAAAAATAATATCTCTGTTCGTTCTTATCTGCAGAATTGGATTGGACTCGTGTGTGATCCCTCTGAGGCATGGAGGTCTTTCCCTGGTCCAAACCACAGATTTCTTCTATCCTTTAGTGGATGATCCTTACAATGGTGAGGGATCTCTTAATATTTTGGAAAATGTTAGCATGGAACTTTCAAATAAATGCGACTCCCATCCGTTCTTTTACAGGGACGAATTGCTTGTGCAAATGTTCTGAGTGATCTGTATGCCATGGGCATCACAGAGTGTGACAACATGCTCATGCTTCTCAGCGTCAGTCAGAAGATGAATGAGAAGGTGAGCTGGGATCTCTCTGCGTTCATTTTCTATAAATTTTTTTTTACATTTCGTTAATATGTCTTCTATATATAGGTTTGTGCAAATTCAGGATGCTGAGTGTGAAATAGTTAATTTTCTTTGTACTGTGCTGCTGTTCTCTCAGGAGAGAGATCAGGTGATGCCTTTAATATGATGAAGGGCTTCTTCCGTGATGCGGCAGAGGAGGCTGGGACTTCGGTAAACGGGGGACAAACAGTCATCAATCCCTGGATCATCATCGGGGGTGTGGCTTCTGTGGTGTGCCAGCCCATTGATTTCATCATGTGCGTGTCTCTGTCTGCTCTCTCGTGAATCAAAGGACTGTGTGTCTCTACACGTGCTTCTGAATTATTCAGATTTTTCTTAATGGATATTTCCACAATTATCAAAGTGAATATCCCTTGTGTGACACTTGTTTGCAGGCCTGACAGTGCTGTACCTGGAGACGTGTTAGTTCTGACTAAACCTCTGGGAACTCAAGTAGCAGTGAATGCACATCAGTGGCTGGATATAGTGAGTACCGCTGTGTATTAGCCTCAAATATGACGTACATCTTTGGAATGATTGCTTGTCGTTTATTCCCCCCTTTTATGTAGACGTTATGAAGAGATAAGTCCACATGTACCACATCTCTGTAATCTCATTTCTGTCTGTATATCTTTTACCTTTTGTGTTTAATTTATTTAGCCGGAGAAGTGAACAAGATAAAGTTGGTGATATGCAGGGAGGAGGTGGAGCAAGCTTATCAGGAGGCCATGCTCAATATGGCCTCCCTCAATCGCACTGGTATGTCAATGCATAGGCATTTCTTCGCATGGATTATGTTGAACAGTAGGGACAATATTCGGTACACACTCACAACCTAGTTTCGCAACTTTGTAGTAGTTCAAATGGCCTATATATTTACTTTTCAATGTTGAGAAAAAAGGAAATAATGATAGCTAATTCTTTATTTTAAGGACCAATTCTCACTATTAACTTGTTGCTTATTAGCATGCATATTACTAGCATATTGGCTGTTTATTAGTACTTATAAAGCACATATTAATACCTTTTCCCGCATGACAATATTTTAGATCCCTTAATCCACCCCATAATCTTAACAAATACCTTATTGACCATTTAATAAGCTGCAAATTAGAAGTTTCTTCTGGGAAACCTCTTAATTGTGAATGTGTTCCATATTCTAAATTATTTCCATTTTTTAAAAGACCCCTTTTGGCATATACACTATCTTTCAAAGATTTGGGGGTTGGAAAGTTTTTTATTATAATAATTTCATAATATTACTGTTTTTACTGTATTTTTGATCAATACATGCATCATTGGTGAGCATGAGCATTTAAAAAAATGCAGAGTTCAAACTTTTGAAAGGTTGAGAATGTGTTTTTTTATATTGAACTGGTTGTTTTATATTGTTTTCCAAATGTTTTCTTTCTCTCTCCAGCTGCTGCCTTAATGCACAAATTTAATGCACACGCTGCCACAGACATCACAGGCTTCGGGATCATAGGTCACGCACGGAATCTCGCCCAGCAGCAGAAAAATGATGTTGCCTTTGTCATTCACAACCTTCCTATTATCTCCAAAATGGCCGCAATCAGCAAGGCTGGTGGCAACCTGTTTGGGCTTTTGCAGGGCACCTCTTCTGAAACATCAGGTGAGAGTCACAGCTCAGTGCACGAACACAATTGAGAACCACTAATGATTGTTATAACTTTGAAATTACACTGAAACCTGAAGTGCCTTAACATAATCCGTTTTGGATTTCTTTGTCACTTCAAATATTTTAACAATAAGCCCTGCTCATTCGTCTGTCTCCCTGCATCATCCCAACTGATAATCTGAAAGTAATTATTAATAGTAACGAATGAACATAAATTAAAGAAAATAAATGTACACTGAACAGCCTAAATATATTAATATACAGTGGACTAATAATATCAATTCTCGCATTTGTTGTATAAATTTTTTTATAAAAATAAATACACATTATATTCAATATCCTCCACAGGTTTTGTGGTATCAACATTAATAAATTCATGAAATTAATAATTTTTTTTAAATTCTGAATATGGTGATTCTAGGTATGTTGAGATTTCTCCAAGCTCTTAGGTAGATAAAAGTCTCTTTCCTGCGTCTCTCAGGTGTCTGTTGATCTGCTTGCCGCGGGAACAGGCAGCCCGCTTTTGTGCCGAGATGAAATCCAGTCGTGTGGGTTTGTCGGGAGCTGTGGGGCAGGATGGAGGGGTGGGCGATGGGCAACAGGCTTGGATCATTGGCATCGTGGAGAAGGGCAATCGTTGCGCCCGCATCATGACAAACCTCGGATCATAGAGGTCCCTACCGTGGCTCTGTGGTCAACGCACAGGAAGGAGCAACAATAATGCCAGTACTCCTGAGGTGCAGCTGACCTAACAACTCCACAGCGCCACGGAGGCTCTCTCACTGGATCATCATGTCCTGAGTGAGCTTGATAGATTTGAGTGTGTGTGGCCATAACAGACATGGAGTTGTGTGAAGGACAAAGTATGTGTGGTTACTCCTGCTGTCCATTTCCTCCCCCTGTTCAACCAAAGGTTGAGAGCAACAGACCAAAAATTTTTTGATTTACCTGGTGGGAGATGGAATGGACAACAAGCAAACATTTTCATCTCTCATTCTTTCAAACACACACCTCCACTTTGTTTCCGTTTTTTGCCAACTGAGCTGTTTTTTAAAGATTAGTTCACCCAAACAGCACCCAAGCTGAATTATTTACCCTCATGTGGCTGAAAACCTGTATGCTGCTATATGTTCATTTAAAAAAAGAAAATCTATACAACTGATCATAGTGACTATTTCTATCAAAAAACATCATGAAAGTTGTTCTTCTGCGCAATTTTCCAAGTTTCTTTAAGCCAGACACTGCAAAAAGTGATTTTCTTACTCTGTTTATTTTCTAGCACAAATATTAAATCTTTCTTATGTCAACCTGAGAGGCAAGCCAACATCTTGTTGCTTTAAAAAAATGTTCCTCATCCTCATTTTTGAGAAAAAATAGGGTATGCATAAACCTGCTTTCCTCTTGAATTAAGCCTTTTCCTTATTATGATTTGTCTTACCATAAATAGTCTTTTCTTGCTTTAAATTGAAACTCACTTTTTTATATTTTATGCTTCTCACGTAACCGTTAAATGATAGTTGTACTGGAATGGGGAAAAAATACAGAGTAAGAAAGTCACGTTTTGCTATCAGCAGACAAAATTTTGTGATCTGTCAACTTGAGTAATAGATCACTGAACAAATGAACAGTTATGGTTACAAGGAAAAGTGCTCAATTCTCGTTTCATGTTCCTCTGAAAAATGAGTTCAGAATGAGTTTCAATTAAAATTAAGTTGAAATTGAGTTAAAATGAAGTTGAGTAAATTAAATAAAATATACATTTTTGGGTGAACTATTCCTTTCTCTTGAAAATGTTTGAGCAAAATCAATTTGGGGAGTTTTTTTTTTTTTTTTTTTTTGCTTAAATTAAAAGCTTTATTCTTTCTGGTTTATGAGGTGGTGGCTTTGGGACCTCACACTAAAATGAATTCAGGCTTACTAAGAAAACATTCCAATGAGTTCCTGATCAATGAAACGCTTTGAATAGCGATGATCCTAAAATGACAATCAAGTGTTTTCTTTTAAGCCATCTGACAGATGTGTCAAAGCTGGACACACTGTCACACCAATGTATCCTGGGGCCTGAATAATCAATACCGTTTGTTTAATTGTGATATTTATTGGTACAATCAATATTGAATTTGTGTCAAAGATTTACATGCAATTATCCAAATTTCAATTTTTTCAAAGTTGATCTTGTACAGTCCACATATGTCTGAATGCTCCACCTGTTTTAAATAGGACATCCTTGTAACATTGATATATGCCTGGTAAAATTAGGTTAATGTTCTCTCTTGTGGTTCGTTTCCTGAATAGAGTGACCTTACACTGGTTGGATTAGGTTAGACTGGTTCTTCATTCATTAGAATACATACAACATGTGATGGTTTTAGGGGCAGCAGTTAATTCTGAATGATTGTGTCGAGACATATGGATGATTGTGCATCGTAAACTCTTTTTCTTCTCTCTCATTCAGTCTGAGCAGCAGAAGATAAGGTAGTCTGGTTCTCTCCATGTATTTGAGAAAGGGTTGAGCAGCTTTCTCTGGTCCAGCGGTGAGCCAGAATGCCTGTTGTGCCAATCGAATGTCTGGGACAGAACAGCAGTGTCCACAGTCCTCTTTATGACACCTCTCTCTCGAAACCCACTCGTATGGGATGGGTGAGGTTGATGTTAGATAGGAAGGGATAGGCTGATCTGCCATGTTATTCACTTGCACTGGTTTTGTCATTGCAGTTTTCATCCAAAATAAACCTGTGATTTCTCTAAACTGGCTCTATTATTCATTGAAGCTTGTTTGATGGTCTCTGTTGTTGAGAGTCTATATCTGTTGCACATGGTTCACCACAGTGTGTCAGCAGAGTGCAATATTGTAAGATGGAAGCAGTTCTGTTCTCTTTATGTATTGGCTGCATAACATCTTGCTGCTTTAGTTTACCTCTTTTGAACCTCAGATGCAGTAATGACAGCTAAATGGAGTGTATGATAAACACTGCATTTTTTGAGCATATGACAATTGGTTTTGAGCAAACAGAAAACTGAAAAAGAACGAATGAACATAGTTGTCATAAATGTGCATGATTGGAAACAGATTTTTTCAATGGATAGATGTAGGCTGAAGCATTTATGATTTTTTACAAAATTCAAGATGATAAGAAGAAGATTTTTCATATCGCTTTTAAACTTAACTTCCATATTAAATGTTTAGTTCTGGAGAATGCATTTGTTTCTGTCACCTCATGCACTCCAGCTCAGAAAACCTTCTAGATCTACTTGTCTCCAAATATCTAGCCAGCTTTATTCACTAAGAGTAGAAAAAAAGCACTTTCATTTTTCATCTCTCCCTCATAATAATAAGAGACTGTTCCATTCTCAAGTGTATGAGCGTAATATGAGAATATATAGGAATTTGTGCAGGCGGAATTCTTCCATCTCTACGCCGTCCTTGTTTTCAATAGGTTTTGTAATAGGTCTTTAGGTTTTGTCCTTTCTTCTTGTTCTCCTTTTCCACTCCCCACCTGAATCTGCATTAGACCATTAAGATCATCATCTGTCTTTTTATTGACCTAAAACATTTAGTTTAACCAGCTCTTCTCCCTCCATCATCTGCTTTGTTTTTGATTAGCAGAGGAAGAGATTCATAACTGCGCATTGTGTGCATATTTAGTTTTTCCTTCTCACACTCCGCAACCCCCTTTTTCTCTTTCATAATGTCCTTTTTGGTGCAGAGTCTGATCTCCTTGGGGAATAGTTTAACAGCTTGTGATTCGACTCATTTTCTATTCACGGAGCCTGACACCATGCCCAGTCTAAACCGTTTCAGCAGAACCCTTGGTGGACCAGTTGTGCCCTGTGCATAATGCTCCCTGCACAGATATTGTGTGTTTGTGTTTAATACCACGTAAGGTTCATTGTCATCACTGATTATTACATTTTGATGTGTTGATTAGGTCTGGTATATTGATTTAGAAAGCTTCTCCCCTCTGTTTGAATCCATGCAATGCTGCAAAATTCCTCTTAAAAGCCACACAATATTGTATTTGGATTAAGTTTCGTTATCAGTGTAAACTACAAAATAATGCCAAGAAACATCCTACAGCTAAGGTATGTGAAAAAAAACAATGCAACGAGTGTAAATTTGGAGTAAAATGACTTTATAAACATGATTCAATTACAGAATTAAAAACATAATGAATCATAAATAAACTGAGCCTTGTTGTATAGTCATTTCAAAACATTTTCAAAATGACCCAAAATGAGATAATGTCAACATTTTATCATTATTAAACCTGTATATCTCATAATTCTGACTTGTATCATAATGTGACCTTTTTATCTCCTATCCAGTTTTCAATGCTGAGCGTATATCAAAAAATATTAAAAGCAAGAAAGATTGGGTCTTACGTCAGCAAAGCGTACATTACAGTCTACTATACAAATGAATCAAACTCGGAATCAAAACCATCATGATCTAGAGTCAGTGTTTTTTGTTTTGCAGTTAAATTTTGATTTCAGTGAGAGCGGACAATCTGTTGCAAACCTGCAATAAACAATATGTCCAAATGACTTGATCAAGTGGGGTAACAGATATTTGGTTTGTGAGTTCATATGGAGAGCATAACCCTCAAAATATCTGCATAATATATACGAGCCTCTAGATGTAAGTGCGTTAGATCAGATCAAGTTTTTTGGTTTGAATTAAAGATATGGGGAAGTTTCTTTGCATAAAGGAAAGAGACGGTACATGTGGCACTTCTTTTAAAAACCCCTAGCCGCAGCACCCTTCTGCCTGTCATCCCCTGTGAGGTAAAGCACGCCAGTCAGCAGAGGAGAGTAAACCAAAGCAAATCCACGAGCAGTCAGTTTCTCTTCCTCTCTGCACTGGAAATCCATGTCTAATGCATTCAGTTTTTAAACTCTATTGTTTCACAAGCCCTTCCAACAACATAGAGCCATCAGCATGCCACAAAGTATTCAGGCTGAGGAACAGAAGCTGACACAAGACACAGAAGTCTTAAATGAGCAGTGCAACTATGTCATATAATGTTTGCAATGCATGTAAACACACTCAGTAATTTTTTTTCTAGATAGATAGAAGGTTTTAGCATACATTTGGTCAAGACTCAAAAGATTATTTCCTCTTCATGTAGACAAAGCTTTCTTTTACAGTCTGGTGAGATAAATAATAAAACTCGGTTTTACATGAGCCATGTAAACCATTGGCTGAGACTCGACTTCAATTTATTCAAGTGAGTTGTGCACGTACTGCCTTATAACTGTAGCTATTCGTAAAACAAGGTTTCTTGAAGTGCAAAACATTTTCTGCAGTTGTCACACAAAGTCTGTGTGTGTTCTATGTTTACCTTATTAAGAAATAAGAAAACCAAAATAAAGAACAACAAATGTACATTGATATAAAAATAATTTATTACAATGTTGATCATATTTTAGGAACTGCACATCTTGTCAATAAATATGTGCTAAATAATGTATGATTATCCCATTATGCATTGAGTATAACTAGCAGTTATTTTCTCAATGTGTCCAATATCTGATCACTATTCTTACCAATATCTAAATGTTAGTAGTTTACAGTAATCACAGTCATTGATATACTGTTGGACAATAAAATATTGAAAAACAGTATATTAGCCCCAATCAAGACTGATTTGTTGATGGAAATTTTGATTTTGTTGCTTTTTGTTAAATGGGGAAAAAATAACGTGCATTCTCCAATCAGCAAGAAATAAATCCTTTTGTCCCATCAAGCATGAAATGTGATCTTCAAAAATTGCAAAACAAATACTAAATAGGTAGTTAATTTCTTATCAAGCTAAGAGTAAGCGAGTGTTGGACTTCCAGAATGAATTTATGAGTGAAATACGGGTTTATAATAATAATTAGCAGAAGTGTAGCCTCCTATAACTACCACAGACACTACTGAATTCTAATGGCACTGAGTACTCGAGAATCTGTGTTAGAAACATACATGTATGTACTGTTATATATATATATAATACTTTTTTTGAATAAGGCGCTTAAGTTGCAATGTAGTAATTTTTTTAAACCTTCAACAATTTATAATATTTATAATATTTCTGTACAAATAAGTTACTCTGAAGCATGTGAATGGTCCCCTGATTCCAGATGAGAAAAACACATACAAATCAAAAAAATACCAGAGGTAGAGCTAAAAGAGTGACAAATGAATGAGTGATTAGTGTGTACATATATACACATAAGATTTCAACTGTGACAGTTGCTTTAAAAGGGAAAATTGACCTGTGTATTGCTGTTCATTTACCATTACCCCTGTTTCTTCTGTAAAAAAAGTTATTTCTCACCCAAAGCATATAAAAAATAAAATGCTATTTTTTTCCACTGATTTTTACAAGGATTTCCAGGACTGTGAGGATACATAGTATTAGTTGTACTGAAATGCATTACACACTCACCAGCTTCTAAACAATGTGTTATGTCTTTGCTTTGGTACATTAACCCACAAATGACCAACACAGAAAATGAGATTTCCTTCTGCGGTAGTCAAATGTAGATTTCTGTCCACTGCCACACTTCTAATCATTTAAGAGCTAATACTGTAGACCAATTAAATCCACAGTGTCTTCTGAACGTTTGATAGATGTGATATCTAGATTAAATATGATTCGGGAAAGTCACTAAGCTGCCACTGCGTTTGATTCCAACAATCAGGCTGATATTTTCAGAACATTCTTGCTGGTGGTGGATATATTCCCATAAACTTCTGAGCTCTCATTTACAGCATCGTGCTGCAAGATGTCCGGAGGACAACCAGATAAACCTTTTGTCCAGTCTGTATCACATCCTTTTTCTCTTCCTACTATCGCAGTTTCCACACTTACTTGTACTGTAAAGTCTGATATAATCCTGCAACCCTAATCTATGAAAAAACATCCATGAAGAAAGAAGGTGAAGAATGGAGGACTTCCGATCATTTGCTTGCTAACCTTCCTCTTGATTCATCACTCCAGTCTGCTCTCAAGTAACTGAATGGACAGCGGTCTGTAAAATGCACTGGGCATGGTAATGCAGTTTTGTCTTTGTAATTGATGAAACACTATTTAAGACAGATCAGTATCTGCTTTTCAGATTGTGTAACCGCCATGTACCTGAATCTAAAGTAGCCAGCCAGGACATTACCCCAGTCCCGTACCAAACGCACACTTTTTGCACACTTGTGCTATTGGCACTAGTCCTTGAAGACCATAGGGCATCCCATTTGTCATTTAAGAGCCCAGCTGCTCTATTACGTCATCAACACTTGGGCAAATTGTGGGAGTTGGGACAGGGTGTAGCCGTCTCGTCTGTGGTGTGTTTGCCGTGAGCTGGTGTGTGTGTGTGTGCGCAGTAGAGTCAGGTCCGAGGTCAGTATATGGAGTCCTTGGTGTTGGTTGATGTGTGAGTTGTGGTAGAGTCGTCCGGCAGTGAACCTCTGCGTGTGGATCCGGTGTGGCAGCGCAGCAGTGAGAGCAGTTCACGGGACACACTGCTGGAGAAGGCTGTGTAGATCCATGGGTTAGTGCAGGAGTTTAGAACTGGCTAGAAGCATCAGGATAGTGAAAGCAGCCCCTGCATGAGAGAGAAAGGCAAGGAAATAACACTTTGCATTTATTACTGCATTGACAGCTCTACAATATTGCAATATCTTTGTGTGAATAATATGTGCAGGTCTATGAGATTTTCCCTGTTTTATCATCTATCAGTTGAAAGTCTTAAGATTGCTTAGAAAAGTATTAGTATAAAAAGCTTGTAACACAATCCAGTGCAAATAATAATACTGACAGAAAAATTCAGAGCAAAAACAATCTTGCACTATCTGAAGAAGTTCTATTATGATTTAATTTACAATCAATTATGTTTAAAATAGAAATCTTTTGCATCATTATAAATGTTTTTACTGACATTTTTGATCAATTTAATGCTTCCTTGCTGAATAAATTTATTTCAAGCCCAAACTTATGTATAATAAAACAAGTCAGTTAAATGCGAAATATAATAATATACGAAGCCATATGGAACCCAATTTAAGGCTAACTTTGATTAAAAAAAACCTAGTCCTCTAATCTAGACAAAACAAATATTTTTTAACCAAAAGTCTAAAAGATCTATAGGAGTAAGTTTGTGCTGTTTTCATAGTGATTTGGTTGCCAGGTGGCTGGTCAAACTGTGCAGAAAGTCCAGTCTAATACAAAAGTGTAAATACCAATGAGATTACCCAACACTCAGGAGAGTGAGCAGGTGCTTGTTTGTCTACGTGTTAAGGAAAGAAAGCAGGGACAGTTAAATAAAGAGAGGAAACGATAAAAATGGGGCACGCTGAAAACATGATTGATTGTTTCTGCTCCTGGAGATCTCCCCTCCACAGACTTCAGTTGCCTCCAGCTCTAACACACCTGCCTGCAATTTACAAGCAACC
The DNA here is from genome assembly GCA_027422405.1 of Ptychobarbus kaznakovi. Taxonomy (NCBI): domain Eukaryota; kingdom Metazoa; phylum Chordata; class Actinopteri; order Cypriniformes; family Cyprinidae; genus Ptychobarbus; species Ptychobarbus kaznakovi. The sequence goes on from JAPDDN010000523.1 coordinate 95,623, forward strand.
TTGAAGATGCTGATGAACTGATTCATGTGTTTTTGATTGTACTTGAACAAAACTCCGCTGGAAGGTAGATTTCCAAGAACGGGCACCTTTGTTTTTGAGATATTCCTGGAGAATGTGCTGCTTGTTTTTTGGTTACAAACACCACCCTGCTGATGGCAAAGCTGAATTTTCAGCATCATTACTCCATCTTCAGTGACACATGACCTTTTAGAAATCATTCAAACATGCTGACTTTCTGCTCAAGAAAACATTATTATTATTATCAATGTTGAAAACAGTTACTGATTAATATTTTTTCTGAAAAATGTGAGATACATTTTTTTTGAATTTTTGATGATCATAAAGAACATTAATTTGAAATACAAATCTTTATACATTTCTTTACTGTCCCTTTTGATTAAATTAATGCATGCTTGCTGAATAAGATATAAAAATTTGTATTATATACGGTGTATTTTTCCAAATCATCACTAAATTGTACTCACCCTAAAAAAAATCTCTGGCTAAGATAATGCACATGCACAAAAAAGTCTGTAGTCTGTATAAAAAAAAAATGTATTGTCTATTTCCTATTATGATAAATATTTAAAATACATCATACTGTTTTAGCATCCACAAAGCCTTGTTGTGTGACTATACAGGACATGTATATTCATCTGTTTGCTTCAAGTCTGACCTTGGTTTGGTGGGTTGGGGTCCCAGGCTGCCCCATAACTGAACAATAAAGAAAGGAGACCAGCAGATGGTGTAGACCAGCACAATGACAAGAGTCATTCTCACTGTCTTAGACATGGCCTTAGTCACACCTGGGAGAGGCGGCGGGTGCGAATAGTTGGTTGGAAGTGGAAAAGCATCTGGAAGCACACCCTGGCCACGGTTCAGAAGCTCCGGAGCTATAGGTTGTCCAGCCAATGCAGACACGCTATTGGCTGATAATGACTGAGAATGGGAGGGGTCTGAGAGAGGGTTGGGGTGATTTGCAGGTGAGTTTGGATGGAAGGGGAGGAGCTGTCTGAAGAGGGCGGGGCCCCCCAGCAAGCCTCGCAGATAGAGCTCCTACAGGGTAGATATGAGAGTAGCTATCATAAAGGTTTGAGGAGGATGCTGCATGATGTGAGGGCCTGCAGTGAGCTTGACTGAGACTGCTGTCAGCGTGGTACTGTGTCTGCTCGGTCTGTTTCTCTCTCTCTCCTTCCCCTGCCCCCCTCCCGCTGAGCAAAGTGGAAGAAGACAGAGTTCTTCTTAAATTCTGCTGTCACCACTCGCTCAGATTTCAGGTAGATATTGTCATGGATTTCTCTGAAGATGCGAACCTGAGGTGAAAAAGAGATACATCTATGTAAGCATACTCCTACTATATGGGTCCAGAGTTGTGTCATTTAGAACTGAACTATTTGCAAAGTGTGGTGCACATTTTATGGTTCTGGAAAAATTGTAAGATTTGCAATTCTGATATATGTGCTTAATCTGTTGAGGAAATCATGTTGTTAGATTGCGTATGACACTAAAATAATGTAGTAAACATGAACTAAATAACAGAAAATGCTAAAAAACACCCTAGTAATCCTAGCAAGCTCAAAACACCCTAATGTGAATTACTGATAACAACAACAACAACATCAAAAAAGAATAACAGGAAAAGAAAAACAAACTACTGTACATGAATTACAATCATATTGGATGTGTTACAGGACTTTTGGGAATTTCCTTTTACTGTTTTCACAGTAAATTACATTTTAATTCATAGTTTCTTTAACCTCCAAAAACCATATATATTTTGCCAATATTCTACAGTAAATACACAATGTGATGTTCAACAAATTACAGTTTTTTCTTAGCCATAGACGTTAACTAATAGTTAACCAATTAACTGTTTGTTTTTTTCTGTAGCATTTTAGCACTTGTTTTGGACGATGAAAATATCCTCTGTGGTGTTACAGTGATTTATTTGAATTGCAATTAAGTAAATTCCTCTTCCTGTCATTCAAATTCAACATCCAACTCATGAATGAAAAGGAGGCAATTATTAAATTCTGAGTTCACCCAGCACCGGCACAGCCATCAAGTTGTACCCTGCAGTGCATCTAATTCCCATCAGTGGTGGAAAGAGTACTGGACATTTGTACTTAAGTACAAGTACTGTTACATTGCTGAAATAATACTCATTACAAGTCAAATTACTGGTGTAAAAACAGTACTTAATATAAAAGTACAAAGTACTCTTCTCGAGTGTACACCGATACTTATATACACCGATACTTTTCTACTTTGAAATATAACGTATATATATGGTAGAGACTGTGGAGAATGAGTAATGGAACCGTGTCAGGTATTTCAGTATCGGTATCAAAATATAGATATTTATTTAAAACCTCCATGTAGCTTGTTTCTCAAACTTTGAGTCATAAGTTACGCTGCGCTCCCTCGCTGTCCGATCAGCTCTTCAACCCTGGCCTGCTGCTGGCTGCAGTGGCAGCTTTTCCCGTTCAGATATCAGGGCTTTTATAGTTGCGTTTACGATCGGATATCTTTATTGGCTACTGAAGAGCCATCAAAGGTTTGAATATCAATTCAAATTGTGGGCGTACTCAGTAACGAACTATGATTTAAAAGTAACAAAGTTGATTAATTTGTACTAAGTACAAGTAAAAGTACAGCTTTAAAATATACTCAAAAAGTACAAGTACCCCAAAAAACTACTTAATTACAGTAATTTAGTGTTGTAATTCGTTTACCTCCACCACTGATTCCCATTAAACATGCCAAGTCTTTGACATTTGCGTAGTGTACATCATGTCTTATGCTATGATGCATTGTTAGACAAGATTGTCAAAGCCATAATAATAAAAAATTGTAGATAGTGAGAGATTGAGAAGAAAAAAGCTGGAGATACCTGACAGACAGTGATGATAAAGGCTGGCAATACAAATACAGCCACAGTCATCCAGGTGACATATGCTTTAGACCCACGGCTCAGCAAAGTGGCCCCAGCATTCAAACACCCCAGGGACACCTCTGACCGCGAGAAGATAAACACCTGCGTGCAAACGACGAGAACAAAATACTTGTGAGCCATCAAAAAAAAAACAGTCAGGAATGATCTAAGACAATTTACTCCTTACCTGTGGCACACTGAGCACAAGGGCCAGGCCCCACGCAACCATAATGGGAGTGTTCCAGCGGGAGGGTGCACCTCCCCGATCCGCTTGCAGGGGGCAGCAGATGGCATAGTGCCGAACCACAGTCATGGCAACAATCATGTAGGAGGATGCAAACATCCCGACGATCTGCAAATACTTGACGGAGCGACACAGAGCGTCAGGGCCCTGGAAGTGCTCTGTGATGTCCCACACCAGCTGTGGCAGCACCTGGGGACAACAATAAAGACATATCAAGTCCACCTGATTAATAAAGTCCTTTATACGATACTGATTGTGTCAAAGCAGCTTTACAGTTTTAAATAGGAAAATAGTGTGTTGATAATGCAAGAAGACAATAGTAAACACTCAATTTCCAGTTCTCATCATTGATTCAGTGAAGTCATCGTCCAGCTCAGTTCAAATAGTATCTGTTCAATCAAGTCGACTATATTGCCAGAAATTAAGTGTCCCCAGCTAAGCAAGCCAAAGGCGACAGTGGTAAGGAACCAAAACTCCATCTTGACAGATCTACATATATCACCTCAGTCATGAAACTCTAGATGTGCTGCCTGATAGGTCCTTTTAACACCAGTCACGTCACGGCACAAGCTGATTGGCCTTGCTGATTCTGCAGCCAATGAGATTGCAAACCTCCACCTCCCTCAGCACGCTTGTCTAGCAAAACTGCAATTGCGCAAAAAAAAAAAATTAAGTTCCAGTTTGCTGTGCTTGTTTGTAGTGCTGCAGAATTTGGCCAAAATTGTTTGTGATTGTATATGATGTTATTATTATCATTAATAAAAATAAAACAAAATAACATAAATATATATTATTACTACAACTGCTACTACTACTTATTTCACCATGAAATTACAATACTAATATTTATGGCTGTTTAAACTAATTCATTTTATTTCAAATGTTAAATCATGCAAAATAAAACAGTGCCGCACTTCACTCCAAACACGCTGTTTTTTTTATTTAATTATATTGCAGTAATTGAGATCTGATAATTGCACAAAGCCATATCACAATTTTTTTTTCATTAATCATGCAGCCCTTATAATATCTAGAACTTCTCTGCTGACACAACATTACTCCCACAGCTGATACTTCAACTGCATTTTAATAAATGTAGTCTCACTATATGTTTCCATTCAGGTCAATGATTACTTAACCGTTAAGCTCATTTCCCTGCACTCATCATTTTTAACAGTCTCAAGAGGCTGTTACCTGAA
>JAPDDN010000129.1:0-57500 GCA_027422405.1 Ptychobarbus kaznakovi
TACAGAATGTTTTTTAATACATAGTTTCCCAAAAAATAGTTTTTTTTTTACACATTTAAGATTTTACAGTTACTTCACATTTCTATAAATCTGTAGCATTTCTTTGCAAAAACGTTTTAATTTAATTGACATATTTTTTAATTAATTCATCAATGGTAGACGTACCCCCTGCAGTTCCCTCACGCACCTCCAGGGGTTGACGTACAGAAGAACAGTCTTTTTTCCAGCTGTTTCTGTAAATGACTTTGGACTAAAGACCGTTGACCGAAGGAGATCGTGCTTGTTTCTGTTGTGTGTCAGTCTGAAGCACCAGAATCTGCTGAGCATGCTGGGCTTCTCCAGCGACGGGCAGCATCTGTGTCTGGTGTTTGAGCTGATGGTCAGCGGGTCTCTGCTGGAGCGGCTGGCCTGTGCAGACGGGACTCTCTCGTGGATCAGCAGACGCTCGATCAGCGCAGGAGCCGCCCGAGGACTGCAGTACCTGCATCAGAACCACCACATCCACCGAGACGTCAAGAGGTGAGCGCACACACAGAAGCACAGGTGCCTGCTCTCTGGCTCAGACTCACACATCTCCTGTGAACACTAGTGCTTTAGTACGGCTTTTAAACAGATAGATAGATGGATGGATGGATGGATGGATGGATGGATGGATGGATAGATACATGGATGGATGGATAAATATATGGATGGATGGATGGATGGATGGATGGATGGATGGATGGATGGATGGATGGATGGATGGATGGATGGATGGATGGATGGATGGATGGATGGATGGATGGATGGATGGATGGATGGATAAATATATGGATGGATGGATGGATGGATAAATATATGGATGGATGGATAAATATATGGATGGATGGATGGATGGATGGATGGATGGATGGATGGATGGATGGATGGATGGATGGATAAATGGATTGGGATGGATGGATCAATATATGGATGGATGGATGGATTAATATATGGATGGATGGATGGATCAATATATGGATGGATGGATGGATGGATCAAATATGGATGGATGGATGGATTAATATATGGATGGATGGATGGATCAATATATGGATGGATGGATGGATCAATATATGGATGGATGGATGGATGGATCAATATATGGATGGATAGATGTATCAATATATGGATGGATGGATGGATCAATATATGGATGGATGGATGGATCAATATATGGATGGATGGATGGATCAATATATGGATGGATGGATGGATCAATATATGGATGGATAGATGGATCAATATATGGATGGATATATGGATCAATATATGGATGGATGGATGGATCAATATATGGATGGATGGATGGATCAATATATGGATGGATAGATGGATCATTTATGGATGGATATATGGATCAATATATGGATGGATGGATCAATATATGGATGGATGGATGGATGGATCAATATATGGATGGATATATGGATCAATATATGGATGGATGGATGGATCAATATATGGATGGATAGATGGATCAATATATGGATGGATAGATGGATGGATATATGGATGGATGGATGGATCAATAGATGGATGGATAGATGGCTCAATATATGGATCAATATATGGATGGATGGATGGATGGATATATGGATAAATATATGGATGGATGGATCAATATATGGATGGATGGATGGATCAATATATGGATGGATGGATGGATGGATCAATATATGGATGGATGGATGGATCAATATATGGATGGATGGATGGATCAATATATGGATGGATGGATGGATCAATATATGGATGGATGGATGGATCAATATATGGATGGATGGATATATGGATAAATATATGGATGGATGGATCAATATATGGATGGATGGATGGATGGATGGATGTGTGAAACTGCTAAAATATTATTATGGGTTTATGGAATAAAGCTGAAATAAAAAATATTAAATCAAAATGAGAAATGCCTTGAATATGCCTAGAATAATCTTATATTGAAGTACTACAATCACTGAGGAAATATATATATATATATAACTAATATAAATGACAAAAACAAGACACAATTAACAAACTAAAATTACAATGAAAAAAAAAAATCAAATACAATCTAATTCAAAATATTTATAAATAAAAATTGTATTATAACAGTATATGTACCTTTATATTTAATGTTTAGTAGTTTATAGTACAATTTTATTTAATATATAAAAAATGTTATAGAAAAAATTGACATTTTAAAGCTTATGTAAATGCCTTTGGTTTTGTATGAAACAATAATTTTTGGCGAGTCAAAAGTTTGTGAACAGTAAGATTTTCTAAAGAAGTCTCTTCTGCTCAACAAGCCTGCATTTATTTGATCGAAAGTACAGCAAAAACAGTTTAAAATAACTGCTTACTATTTGAATATAGAAAATTCAGCTCTGATCACAGGAATAAATTCAATTTTTAATATTTCCAAATAGTAAGCAGTTATTTTAAATAGTAAAAATATTTCACAATTTTACTGTTTTTTTTTTTTTGCTGTACCCCCCCTATTGATGATTAACCTACAGCCTTTCAGTGATGAGCACAGATGTGTCAGCACAGATCTTTAAAGCATTCTTCATCTGTTGAACAGCGGGAACATCCTCCTGGATCAGGACTTGGTCCCGAAGATCTCTGACTTCGGGTTGACGCGCGCCTCGGCCAATCACACGTGCTCGACGGTCATGACGGGGAGGATTGTGGGTACGACGGCCTACATGGCGCCGGAGGCCCTGCGAGGAGAAATCACTCCTAAATCTGACGTCTTCAGCTTCGGCGTGGTGCGTCCTGCTAGACGTTATTCATGTTTAAAATGATTGAGTATTTTGCAACCCCCCCCCAAAGAAAAAAACAGTGGGCGTGCACATTTACTGCATGATTCAGGCTATTCAAATACGTTAAGAATGATCACAAAATTCAAGATATGGGGCATAAAATGTCTATTTATATCATTTCATATAGTTAATATCACACAAAGAGTGCCGTTTGCTTCTTCAAAAATAAGCATGATTACAAATGTGATATTGATTTTATACAACAGTTCAATAAATAATAAGTTAATATTAAGAGACTTATGTTTTAGACACCATATTGCCTGCTTTTGCACTATTTCGACAACTAAAATAATCCCAAACACAGCCGCAGCGCTGTTTTGTGTCTCTGAGCAACGTAACAGTGATTCGTTCCTGAATGAATCAACTTTTGATTAAATGATTCAAATGATTCGGTTCAGTCGCAATGACTCACTTATTAACAGAGACTTGCTGCCACCTACTGGTGGTTTTAATGTCACATTCAAAGTATATTTGATTATTTTGAATAACAGTATTCAACGTTTTTATGTTAATATATCAAAACCTTATTTATGCATGTGTAACTGCATTAAACGGTGTGTAAACACATCTAAACACAGCTTCTGTGTTTCCTCTGCATTGCAAAGATGCATTTTATTGATATTTAATTTGCTTGGTAACAGCCCAAATGTCTTATTATTCTAATTCAATGCCTATAAAAAAAATCAGTTTAAACTTATTGGAAAAGATTAATTTCTATCAGTGTGAACGGACCAGCACACAGAATATGAAAAATATCAAACACTTCAGGAGTCCTTAAGATACCAGCACAATAACACACTCAGCGTCTAATTATCGTTATCTATAAAATATTTATATTATTTGTTGTCAATATTGCACACCCCTAGCTCAGACGTCTTTGCAGTCACAGTGAAGGTGTGTGTGTGTGTGTGTGTGTGTGTGTGTGTGTGTGTGTGTGTGTGTGTGTGTGTGTGTGTGTGTGTGTGTGTGTGTGTGTGTGTGTGTGTGTGCGTGTGTGTGTGGTGTGTGTGTGTGTGTGTGTGGTGTGTTGTGTGTGTGTGTGTGTGTGTGTGTGTGTGTGTGTGTGTGTGTGTGTGTGTGTGTGGTGTGTGTGTGTGTGTGTGTGTGTGTGTGTGTGTGTGTGTGTGTGTGTGTGTGTGTGTGTGTGTGTGTGTGTTTGTGTGTGTGTGTGTGTGTGTGTGTGTGTGTGTGTGTGTGTGTGTGTGTGTGTGTGGGGTGTGTGTGTGTGTGTGTGTGTGTGTGAGTGTGTGTGTGTGTGTTGTGTGTTGGTGTGTGTGTGTGTGTGTGTGGTTGTGTGTTGTGTGGTGTGTGTGTGTGTGTGTGTGTGTGTGTGTGTGTGTGTGTGTGTGTGTGTGTGTGTGTGTGTGTGTTGCGCAGGTGTTGCTGGAGATCCTGTCTGGTCTTCCTCCGGTGGATGAAAGCCGTGATCCCAAGCTGCTGGTCGGTGAAGCTTCAGTCTCAAACTCTGCAGGTGTGTCACAGAGAGACTGAGTCTGAGCTGTGTGTGTGTGTGTGTGTGTGTGTGGTTCAGATGGAGATGAAGGACGAGATCGATGATGAGGAGCTCTCTCTGGAGGACTTCATTGATGGGAAGATGGAGGGATGGCGGATGGAGGAGGTGGAGAGGATGTATGATGTGGCGTTTCAGTGTCTATGCGAGAAGAAAAACAAAAGACACATAACAAGAGGTGTGTGTGTGTGAGTGGATTGTGTGTGTGTGTGTGTGTGCGCGCGTGTGTGCTCGCGTGTGTGTGCATGCATGGGTATGCATGTGTGTGTGCGTGTGTGTGTGTGTGTGTGTGTGCATGCGTGCGTGTCTGCGTGTTATCATAGACTTCAATCACTTACCAGATATTCTATTCAATTTTATTTTATTTGAAATATCATACAACATACTTATTTTAACATGTATTTTTGCTAAATACTTAGTCTAGAAATAACATTTTAATGTTTGCATTTATTTGAATTATTATATTTAAAGATTACAATTTCATATATTTATAGTTGTTTTATACAATATATTTATTGTCACTTATATTTACTGGTACATATATTTATTTTTAATCTTTATATTAAGTAAGTTTAATAATTAACCATACATTTGACCAGATTAATTAGTAATATTTTATATTTAATAGTTTATTTTTTATATTTATTAAATCATAAGTGTACACAAAATACAAAAGTGTATACAAATTTGAAAAGTCATAACAAAAACAGGATATATATTAATAATAATAATATATACATAATTAATATTAATATTTTTTAATTGTCAGGTTCTCTCTGAACTGGAAGATCTTCATCAAACACATCTTCAGAGCTCCAGATGAGTTGTTCAGGGTAAATATATATTTATTTCATATTCCTGTAGAAATGTAGCCATAAATTTAATTTAACGTAGACCCAGAATGCCTTATCTCAATCTAATCTGTAATAAATGACAGTGCTTTCAATGATTCATATACTTTATTTTTCTCTAAAAAACAAAACAAAGTTGCACATAGATGAGTATTTGAGATGTCTACACACACACAACACACACACACACACACACACACACACACACACACACACACACACACACACACACACACAGGCTACATGTGAAACGGTGTCCGTCACAGTATGGATGCTAAACAGTGGTTTGCCAAATGTGTTGGTTTTGACCTAACAGTGATCCAATAGAATTCACTCGTACATCTCCATCTTCCCTTTCTAGATTCATCACAATAACGCGTCCTGATCTGGCTCCATCCTAATGCCTCGGGAGACGCACCTCAGAGACGAAAACAACAGAACAGCATTTGCATAGAAAGATGAGCACCCTGGCACATGGGAGCCAAAACAATCATATCAAAAAATGAGTAAAAAAATGAGTTTGATCCATCAAGAGCCGTGATTGGATAAAAGGAACGGCGACGGTTTGCAGAGGTCACGTCTTTCAGCAGTAACTACGACCTGATTTTGGCACGGTTTAAAATCACTAATGCCTTGCACGATATCATTCTCGTTATGAAGCTGGTAAACGTCACATAGTTCTGCGTGGGATGAATGGCGTGAGCTCGTCTGCTGATGACGGTTAATCGTCGGCGTCCTGGCCGTCTCCGGGCCGGCGCGTGATCCTGCGCTCGCCTTTTCGGCCGGGCGGCCCGCGCGGTTTGGCGAAGGCCTGCTTGTGCGCGTGCTGCTTGGGATGAACCTCGTCGTAGAGGAACTCGGCCGTCAGCTCCTCGCCGTTATCGATCTCCAACTGCGGGGAAAAACACGCCCACAACACTGTTTTACAAGTAATAATACACAGCTAATATCACAGTAATATTCATGCTAATACGTTAATAGTGAGAACTGGACACTAAAGTGTTGCCAATATTTGTATTAACTCACTAAAGTGAGAAGGGTAACGGTTTTGGATAAAAGCGTCTGCAACATGACTAAATGTAAATTCATTCGGAAGATCTCAAAATCAATTCTACATCGATTTATCGTCAAAGCAACATTTCTTGGTTTTATTTAGTTCACCTTGACGTACTAAAATAACAAAAACGACTAGTAAAAAAAAATGAATTCCTAAAAATGTAAATGAAATATTATAAATATATATAAAAAAAAATAAAAAAAGGCAACTAGCTGAAGTATGTTTTTATATTTTGTTTTAATGATTATGATGTATGTTATACATTTTTTTTTGAGTTCTTGATTTCATTGGAATGGTATGGAACTTGGTAAATGTTTTGGTACTTGATATGTGGACTAAATAGACACACTTGTACAAAATGAGCAGAAATTAATTTATTCTAGTGGAAACGTTTGTTACCGCGGCCAAACACAATGTTACTGAAAGCTCATGTTTTGCGATATCAACTTCAAATTTGGAAGACAACTTGTTTACATTTATGGCTTTATAGTAAAACATGTATTTCATATCAAATTTGAAAATAGTATTTTTGTGCATTTTTCATAATAATAAACTTATATAACTTGTTTTGTTGCATTTTGTCTAACTTTGTTTCACTCTAGCAATAATCTGCCAAGTGTCTTTATTTTATTTTCAGGTCTATGCTCAAAAAAATGGTTAACAAGCAATACATGGATCATAAATATAATTTAGTACCATAAAATCCCCTAAAATACAAAATCTTGAATAAAAAAAATTATTGAATTAAAATATAGTGAATTTATTTCAATGTGATACATATGTAATTTGACCAGCATGAGAGGGTTAAAATTAAAAAATATAATAAACGTTCAGATGGAGTTCAAAAGTTTAGGGTGAATGTGACACTGCCACACTATGTAAGAGAATTAGCAACAAGTCAGAATTACAATTATGAAAAGGAAATAAAACAAAATTAGAAACAAAATTAAAACTTAGAATTAAAATGACAGAAATTTGGAAATTGGAAAGAAAAATAGAAATTAGAATTAAAATGACAGGAAGGTAGAGATTAGAAATATAATTATAAAATCAGAAATTAGAATTAAAATTATAAAAAAATACAAATTAGAACTAAAATTTGTAAATTAGAAATTTAAATTAAAATGATACAATGTACAAATTAGAAATAAAATTACAAATTAGAACTAAAATTGTAAATTAGAAATTAAAATTATATTTTTTTTTTTTACAAATTATAAATAAAATTTGAATTAAAAAAAATAAATTTAGAAAAAACAAAATCTACAAATTATAAATAAAATTATTAAATGTTACAAAATTATAACTAAAATTTGTAAATTAGAAATTAAAATTATAATTTTTTTTTACAAATTATAAAAATGTTACACAACTACAATTGGTAAATTAGACATTCTAATTAAAATGATACAATGTACAAACTAGAAATACAATTATAAAATCAGAAATAAAATTATACAAATTTACAAATTAGAAATAAAATTTGAAATTGTATATTTTTAATAATAAAAATTGTATATTTGTATTGAATTAGTCATTAATAATACATTTTTTTTACATGTATATTTCCAATGCTGTAACCCATTCTTGCTTAGTTTCTGCCACACAACAGACGAGTCCTAATGATGTGCTGAAGCACTGTATGAGGAGAATACTCCTCCGATCACGAGCCGAACTCACCTTCTTCTCCACCTCCATCTGCAGCTTGTGCTCCACCATCTCCAGCAGTGGGTTCTTACAGCTGGAGTAAAGCATGCGCTCGCGGATCCCACAGCTGTACCCCGGCATGGAGTAAATGAACACTGAAACCACACCGATACCATTAGACTCTCTATTCATAGCTGCAATGTTCAGATATTACTCTGTGCTCAGTTTTATTTTAAATCTTATGTACTAAAATAATGAAAACTGAAATAAAAATTACTAATAAAAAAAGAAAAAATTAACAAAAATTAAAATAAAATAGAATAAATATATTATAAATATAAAAAAATAGTTTTTTTAATTAAGGCAACTAGCAGAAATATTTTTTTATATATTTTATGTTCTAATTTCAAGCAAAGAAGATGTGTTAGTGTCGTTTGGAGTCCAGGTCAAAGCTGCAGCATTTTAAGATGAAATATTCACTTTTACATAAAAGCTTGAAACTTGGTGCACTTGTACAGTTTGGGGTCCTGAACATTTTCAGATATTGGGCCGTCGCCAAAAAAACACCTCGTGGTTGCCATGGCAACCATTTAACTTTCCGCCATAACCAAATTATGTATTTTGTGTCATATCGCCAGAACCAAACACGATAACACAGAAAACATGATGTCCACCCCTACGTTTGGATGGTCAAGGAATACAACATAAACTGTCCAGGGGACGAGTTAATGGTGAAATCAGCAATGTGAGAAGAAAATCACAGCATTTAACATTATTTATTTAATTTGATAATGAACTAATATCATAGCGTCTACCTGACTCTGCCTGAGACCTCGGTAAGGAAAAATACACTTACCCGAGATGATTGTTTTTCATATCTCGGAAATATGTGAGTGTATTCTTGAATAAAATATTAGATAATTATGTGAAAGATGTGTTATGTTCGGTTCTGGAGATAGGACACGAAATACATAATTTGGTTATGGCGGAAAGTAAAATGCACGAGGTGTTTTTTTTGGACGACGCTCCATTTCTGAAAATGATCAGAGCCCCAAACTTTACCAAGTTTCATGCTTTTATTTTCAAGTGCATTATTTCCACACGAGCTGCACTAAGGGCCCTCACACGCGTGCCGTGTCTGTACCTGCAGACTCCAGGTAGTCGCCCTCGTGCGAGTGCTTGTAGCGGAAGAAGTGATAGCGCGCCGCGTCTTTGGGGATCCGCTTGGGCAGATCCTTCAGCTCCGTGGCGTCCGTGTTCGACAGCACGATCAGCTCCTTCTCAAAATTGATGCTCTTTGGAAATAAAACAACAGATGTCAACCAGAAGCCGTTGTGTTTGGCTTCTCTGTCGATCGTGGGCCGTGTGCGTCTCTCACCAGCTGAACGTAGTTGAGCTGTTTGTCCTTGAACTGTTGTAACGCAGCGAAAGCCTCTCCGTCCAGAGGGAACGCCACGCCCTGCAGAGTCTGCTTAGTAGTGTTCACGTGAATGTCTGTGTGAACCTGCACACAGAGCGACTCATTAATCACATGTTTTATCTTTATGCATTTGTCATGTGTGCCTGGAGCACAGAAGCAGTCATAAGCAGCAGCTATATTTGTAGCAATATCCAACAATACATTGTATGAGTCCAAAATTATGTGTGTGTGTGTGTGTGTGTGTGTGTGTGTGTGTGTGTGTGTGTTGTTGTGTGTGTGTGGAGAGTATGTGTGTGTGTGTGAGAGTGAGTGTTGTGTGTGTTGTAGTGAGAGAGAGAGTATGTGTGTGTGTGTGTGTGTGTGTGAGAGAGTATGTGTGTGTGTGTGTGTGTGTGTGTGAGAGAGAGAGTATGTGTGGTGTGTGTGTGTGTGTGTGTGTGTGTGTGTGTGTGAGAGACAGTATGTGTGTGTGGTGTGTGTGTGTGTACCTCACTGAGTTTGATCTGTCGTAGTTCCTCCTCGGCGGCCGTCAGTGGCAGAGGAGCTGATTGAGCTGTGACGTGTTTCTTATATCCGCTGAGAGAAATATCATCCTGCCACAGACAGACACATGATATATATAAACAACACACACACAATTATATTATATTATATGGGTGGGGTCAGTAAGTATTATTATAAAGAAATTAATACTTTTATTTATCAAGGTCACATTAAATTGATCAAAAGTGCCAGTAAAGAAATGTTTATAAAGTTACAAAAAGATTTCTATTTCAAATAAATGCTGTTCTTTTGGGCTTTCTATATATATATATATATATATATATACATACAATGTTTCACTGTATTTTTCAACAAATAAATGCATCGTTAAGCAGAAGAGACCTCTCTCGAGAACATTAAACCATGTTATGGACTGGTAGTTTTAATCTGCACTGAAGAAAACACACCTGCACGGAGCCGAACATCTCATCTTTAATGCGTCCGAGGCCGAACTCCTTCTTGAGCGTGGCTCTGGTGGCGGCGTACAGCATTTTGTGCCGCACCTGTCAGAAAGAGCGGCGACAGATGGTGAGTGTCACACGAGAAGCAGCAAACACAGTCAACAGAGGAGCGCCGGCCGCTCGACACAAACACAAGCACTAGACCAAACCGACTCGGATCAAGAGTCCGTCTCTTAGAAACTCGCGTTTCACGTCCATCTCTAGATGTGCTCCTCGTGTGTGAGTCGCTTCGATAAAAGCATCTGCTTAAGACCTGTTTAACTGACCAAAAATCATGTGGAATTAATTAATCAAGAATAATGTTATTAATTATACGTGTTCATTTAGTAATATTTATTTATTTATCAATCAATCAAACAGATTGATAAATTCGACAGACCCCAGATCAGTGTTTATCCCAGACAGACCCCAGATCAGTGTTTACACCAGACAGATCCCAGATCAGTGTTTACACCAGACAGACCCCAGATCAGTGTTTATCCCAGGACAGACCCCAGATCAGTGTTTACACCAGACAGACCCAGATCAGTGTTTATCCCAGGACAGACCCCAGATCAGTGTTAATCCCAGATCAGTGTTTACACCAGACAGATCCCAGATCAGTTTTAACCAGACAGATCCCAGATCAGTGTTTATCCCAGGACAGACCCCAGATCAGTGTTTACACAGACAGACCCCAGATCAGTGTTTATCCCAGGACAGACCCCAGATCAGTGTTTACCCCAGATCAGTGTTTACACCAGACAGATCCCAGATCAGTGTTTATCCCAGGACAGACCCCAGATCAGTGTTTACACCAGACAGACCCCAGATCAGTGTTTATCCCAGGACAGACCCCAGATCAGTGTTTACACCAGACAGATCCCAGATCAGTGTTTATCCCAGGACAGACCCCAGATCAGTGTTTACACCAGACAGACCCCAGATCAGTGTTTATCCCAGGACAGACCCCAGATCAGTGTTTACACCAGACAGATCCAGATCAGTGTTTATCACAGGAAAGACCCCAGATCAGTGTTTTACACCAGACAGACCCAGATCAGTGTTTACCCAGACAGACCCAAGATCAGTGTTTACCCCAGACATACCCCAGATCAGTGTTTATCCCAGAGAGACCCCAGATCAGTGTTTACCCCAGACAGACCCCAGATCAGTGTTTACACCAGACAGACCCCAGATCAGTGTTTACACAGACAGAAGCCCCGTGTTTATCCCAGGACAGATCCGAGATCAGTGTTTATCCAGGACAGACCCCAGATCAGTGTTTACACCAGACAGACCCAGATCAGTGTTTACACCAGACGGACCCCAGATCAGTGTTTACCCCAGTCAGTGTTTACACCAGACAGATCCCAGATCAGTGTTTTATCCCAGGACAGATCCAGATCAGTGTTTACACCAGACAGCCCCAGATCAGTGTTTACACCAGACGGACCCAGATCAGTGTTACCCAAGATCAGTGTTTACACCAGACAGACCCCAGATCAGTGTTTACACCAGACGGACCCCAGATCAGTGTTTACACCAGACAGATCCCAGATCGTGTTTATCCCAGGACAGATCCCAGATCAGTGTTTATCCCAGGCAGACCAGATCAGTGTTTACACCAGACGGACCCCAGATCAGTGTTTACCAGATCAGTGTTTACACCAGACAGACCCCAGATCAGTGTTTACACCAGACGGACCCCAGATCAGTGTTTACCCAGACATACCCCAGATCAGTGTGTTTACCCAGACAGACCCCAGATCAGCGTTTATCCGAGACAGACCCAGATCTGTTTTACCCCAGATCAGTGTTTACACAGACAGATCCCAGATCAGTGTTTATCCAGGACAGACCCCAGATCAGTGTTTACACTAGACAGAACCCAGATCAGTGTTTATCAGGACAGGCCAGATCAGTGTTTACACCAGATAGACTGCAGATCGTGTTTACCCAGATCAGTGTTTATCCAGGACAGACCTCAGATCAGTGTTTATCTCAGGACAGACCCCGGATCAGTGTTTATCCCAGGACAGACCCAAATCAGTGTTTATCCCAGACAGACCCCAGATCAGTGTTTATCCCAGACAGACCTCAGATCAGTGTTTATCCCAGACAGACCCCAGATCAGCGTTTACCCCAGACAGACCCCAGATCAGTGTTTACCCCAGACAGACCTCAGATCAGTGTTTATCCCAGACAGACCCCAGATCAGTGTTTACCCCAGACAGACCCCAGATCAGTGTTTATCCCAGGACAGACCCCAGATCAGTGTTTATCCCAGACAGACCCCAGATCAGTGTTTATCCCAGACAGACCCCAGATCAGTGTTTACCCCAGACAGACCCCAGATCAGTGTTTACCCCAGACAGACCCCAGATCAGTGTTTACCTAATTTAATAATATTCATCTTTACTTATTAGTTGTATTTTAGACCCAAAACAGTGTTAACCCAGACAGACCCCAGATCAGGTGTTTATCCCAGACAGACAGTGTTTACCCCAGATCAGTGTTATCCCAGACAGACCCCAGATCAGTGTTTATATCCCAGACAGACAGTGTTTACCCCAGATCAGTGTTTATCCCAGACAGACCCCAGATCAGTGTTTTTCCCAGTCCAGTGTTTATCCCAGGACAGACCCCAGATCAGTGTTTATCCCAGACAGACAGTGTTTACCCCAGACAGACCCCAGATCAGTGTTTATCCCAGACAGACCCCAGACCAGTGTTTATCCCAGGACAGACCCCAGATCAGTGTTTATCCCAGACAGACAGTGTTTACCCCAGACAGACCCCAGATCAGTGTCTATCCCAGACAGAGAGTGTTTACCACAGACAGACCTCAGATCATGTTTATCCCAGGACAGACCCCAGATCAGTGTTTATCCCAGACAGACCCCAGATCAGTGTCTATCCCAGACAGAGAGTGTTTACCCCAGACAGACCTCAGATCAGTGTTTACCCCTCAGCACACACAGACATGAGTGCCTAACGACGCTGACGAGTCTCAACACGTGTGAGAATGATTAGAATGCTCAGAAGTGCCCGTTTATATTCTCCAGAGAAGCATCTGCTTCAAGAAGCAGTGATCTGACTCTATGCCCTAAACGTATGAAGAACAAGTAGATACTTTTAAATAGTATCCGAATAGTAGCCAAGCTTTGGGACATACTACTTTCTCGGATGCTCGGTTGCTTAGTTTAAACTGTCCTGTAATCCTCTCATCACAGTTAACATCATCCGAATTTCCTTTAATTAGATTTCCTACAGTATGAGTGAAAAATAGAGAAGCACACCGCGGGTCTTTCATGCCGAGAACACTCTTTGTATGTTTACATAATGATGCATTTAAAAGTTAACGACCAAATGTATCATTAAACACGTTCACAGTGTTGCTGCAGATGAAGTATAACGTGGATAACATTAAATTTATATTTTTTCATCAGGTTAGATATTGTTATTTATCACTCGTGCATATCTGCCATGTTTGTAGTTTTTAACACTTGTTCGGCGTGTTTGTAGTTCTAATCGAATCCTTGTCCGCATCGATCTGCTCTTCGTAGTTGAATCTCAAGTAGCTGAATCTTTGGCATACTCTTTTCAACACTATGATCTGGGACATACTAGTATTTAGGACAGATAGTATGTGAAATATGATCCAGGTGTGTCTTACAGGTGAGTGGTCAGGTGACCAGGCGATGAAGATCCACTCGTGGCCCAGGCTGTTGGTGGAGTCCAGGCGGTACAGCACATAACAGGGCAGCTCTTGATCCAGCGCCGGAAGCAGAAGAGCATCATAGTCTTCCTCCCAGCTGCGAGCGGCCGCTTTGGTGAGGCCTAGAACCAGCTCCTCTGAAACACATGCAGACCAGTCACTCATTTCTGTGTGGCGTCACCACTAGATATTTAGATACGCGTTTCTCTTAAAACCTCTTCACAAAGCTGCTGAGACAAGCTTAGAGAACAGAGAGAAGCTCAGAGTAAGGGGGCGGAGTTTACCTCGCTGCTATGTCTGATGTCACAGCATGCTTATAAACCATGCACAGTGATTGGCTGAGAGTCTGTCAGAGATTTATTCATAGAAATATTGATATTATGTTGCCAAGTGCTGGGTGTAACTAGTTAATTACTATAATTTAATTACCTTTCCCTTGAAAAAGTAAAGTAAGTTATATTTTCAGTAATTTAATTACAGTTACTTCTTATGTAATTGAACTTAAAACTGACTGTAGAGCATTTATACACAATACAATAGTGGATTTAACATCAAAATATAACGTATAATCTTAAAATGCATGCTTTTTATCACTTTGGTGAGTTAATACAAATATTGCCAACACTTTAGTATCCAATTCTCACTATTAGCATGAATATTACTGGGATATTAGCTGTTTATTATTACTTAAAAAACACATATTAATGTCTTATTCTGCAAGATATTATACTAAATCTTTAATCCTACCCAACTACTTTACTAAGTATTAATAAGCAGCAATTAGGAGTATTTTGAGTCATAGTTAATAATTAGTTAATAGTGAGAAAAATACTCTAAAGTGTGAGTGGAATAATTAATGTAGTACTTGAAAGAGTTAAACGAAGCATTTCATGTTGATCCTCGTATTATTAACTTGTCGAGGATGATATAGGCTTTAGAAAGTAATTAGTAATTAAGTATTTTTTGGCGAGAGTAATTTGTACAGTGATCTAATTAAAGATGTAACTAGTATATAATTAATAACTTTTTTTTCGAGTAACTTACCGAACACTGATGTTGCCACATTCAATTAAAGATTTAAAATGCAGGCTAAGTGTCTTTAATTAAATTAGTATATGTTCAGCTGATTGTCAGCCTCTTACATGTGTGCTGCTCGTAAACAATTAGTGAATATGCATATAAACAGCGTTTTAATTAACAGAGTGGTATAAGCATGGCTGATATAATACATGCAAACGAAAGAAAACCAAACTGGACACAAGAACGTGTTATTTCCATAGACTGTAAAAACATGGACGTAGTGTCCGTCACCCGTCGGTTTCTGAAGAGCGTTTTTGAAGCTCAAAGTGGGCGGAGCCGGCCGTCGCCATCTTAGCTGCGCATCACGAATCGAAAATGGGCATAAAGGCAGGATGTGGGTGGAGCTTGTTGCTGAAACCACGCCCACCAAGCGCGACAGTGGTGACGGCAGCGGCAATCCACCTGTCACTCAAGTGGCCACGCCCTTAATTATGCAGAACTTTAAGGTTTAATATATTTAAACGGATGAGTAATAAAAATACCCCCCCCCCCCCTCACAGTTATCATGAAAGATTAAATTAGCTATATAGGCCAAAACCGCTTCATGTGCCAGACTGTAAACATACTTTCTTCTGCTGTAAAGTTGGGCATTTTAACATGTGTGTGGGGGGGGGGGGGGGTCTATGTGACTGACTCCCTTCTGGAGCCCGCCTCTAACGGCCAGTCGATTAATTACAATTTTAATCACCAGAGAGAGAGCGGGAGGTTACCGCTTGGTCAGCTGGTGAATGAAAACAAGGATATAATGGAAGGACTCTTCGAGCAAGCATCCAGGAGTCCTAAGTTTAGGACACACACACACATTAGTGTAAAGGTGTTCCCCCGAATCGGTGAGTTATGAGCTCCTGCTGATGTTATGTGATCGGTTCTGTGTGTGGCTTATACCGTTTTCGATCACGATCTTCACGAGTCTGTACAGTCCGTTCCTGGCCTTGCCGAAAGCATCCTTCACCTCGTCAGCAGCTAGAAGACAAACGAACAGACAAACGAGTGAACCACAAGCACATATAACAGCAGAGTAGGGCTGCGACGATAAAAATCTGCTTTTGGAGAAATATCATAGTGCACATTCTTACAATGTGCCTCCGCCTCAATATACATCACCTCATACATTCACATCAGTGTTAACTCAGCGGTAGAGTTACTCTCGCGGGACACTGCACTTATTCACACTCACAAACAGAGCCGATCCTCCCTATACGCAGAATACACAAGCTGCGTAGGGCCCCCGAAACACCAGGGGGCCCCCTTAATCTCAAAATATGTATTAATTTTGGGTTCGTTTTGGAGTTTGGCCAGAGGTTATGAAAACATGAATGCTCGAATGATAATTTCAAGATGATTCAAGACGAAGTGAAACCCAGACAACTGCATTGCATCCATTCGTGCATCTCAACCACACACGCCGCCACCCCGTTCTGTGTAGGGCCCCCAGAAGTCTAGGATCGGCTCTGCTCACAAAAGCGCATCGTTCACGTGTGTTTTAAAGCCTTGCCGGTTTTCTGTTCGATTTAGCTACCTCCCATTAAAACAGTGGGTAGTACAATTCGACAACGAAAAATGCTACCTGTTAAATTATGTTTTATTAACGTCTACACCTACCCCAACCCTAAACCTACCCTTACAGTAATGCACATACAGTAATTATGTGTTATATTCGCGGCTGTGGATAGAAGGGTTACAGCTAGTACCGGAAACCAACAATAAATATTATTTTCTATCTATTAGATTGTGATTTATTAACATCTACACCAACCCTAAACCTACCCCTTACAGTAATGCAGATGCATTAAATATTGTAGATCAGCGTGAGAAAAAGGATGCAATATTGACGTGTGCATGCGCAGTAAGCGAGGTAGTTAAATCTGACGGTAGGATAAAATATCAGGACACCGGTTAAGCTTTGCATTCGCTCGCTGGTCTAACGTGTGCTATTTTGAGCCCGTACACCTGAAGCGCACACGAAAAAGCCTGTCTGATTTCTCAGCTAAGCTATCTTTAGAGCTAATACAGTCTAAACACCCTATAGACTCAGTGGGTTATGTCTATAATTAAAGTACACAGCCGAGACAGAAACGGATGCGTGTCTGTGTATTAGAAGCGTGCAGCTCTTAAAGGGACAGTGTACTAAACATGCAGCCGACTGTCATTAAAGGGATAGCTCACCCTAAAAATGTAATTTCTGTCATTATTTACTCACTCATGTTGCCACAAACCTGTATTAATTAAAAATAATAATAATAATAATAATAATAATATGCAAGTCACTGTGGACCAGCAACTGATTGGTTTTCCATCTTCTTCAAAATAGCATGTATGTCTCATTCAGGATTAAAACTAACTTTGAGTAAATGATGGGATAAATATAAAACAATCGACATTCTTAATGTTAAAACAACAAAACACAAAGAGAGAAAATCACTCCCTACTCTTGACTGAAAATAATAATACAGCTGCTTTAATAGGAATGAATCTGTATAGTGTTTTATTTGTATATTTGTTCATTCAATTCCTCGAACACTCCTGTTAAATAAACCTATTGTACCTGAAAATAAAGCACTGTTTGTTTTATTTGTATATTATGTGTATTTGTAATGTGTATCTTTTACAAGTTGTTATTATGACGTCGGGTAGGGGGGGACGATATGACCAAAATCTTATATCACGATAACAATATATATCACGATATAGTGATTTTTTTCTTTTAAAAAGGTTTTTATTATATTAAAATCTTTGATACCATATAATTTTCATAATCCCTGTCACCAATGTCAATATCAAACTAATACAAGCATAAAGAGAGAAACTCAACCTCACTGAAGATAAATAAACAGTCAGTGATGAAATAAGGATAAGAAACTAATTGCAATAGGACAAAAAACTACAATAATTAAGAAACGCTACATACATTGTGTAAATTAATTAGTCTTCACTGTGTTTCTATCTATGATAGATATAATTAACACGTGTATTATGTATAGATTCTATACATATTATAAATATATCATTATTATTTATTCTGATTAAAGTTACAAAAGTGATTTAGTCGAGAGCAGTGTGTTATAATTAACATGAACGAATATTGGAACGCTTCCCCTTTAAGACCGAAGTCTGGATCTAATACACTGTTACGTTGCGTTTTCTCTTTCTGCCGTTTACTCGCTCTTAAGACACCTAAATCGCTGTGTTAACGAGGATACTTGCAAAGACGGGGATTCTGACGCATATAAGTGTGTTTATGTAATTGTTCAAAGTCGGCGAAAGAAAAAGCACGCTCCTCTCACACAGAAAGAGACGGCGCACACGCATATAGCTCTGTTATTTGTGTTTCAACGGCTTAAAATCGGTTGTTTTAAAACTGCAGTGCTTAAAAACGCGTGACCATGCTACAGATGTAGTCCTCGTTTAGTAACGAGCTCCTGGTTTGGTTCTGTCTCCCGTCACGCGGCGTATAAAGATCGCAGTCACTCAAGGTATTACCGTAAACAATGTATTTTGCGACACCACGAAAATAAACGATAGAACATAATATGAAACGATAGACGTTTTATTTCGTCCATCTGATATATATGGTCATATACAGCTCTACAGCACTGTACAGTCGACCGGAAATGACCGAGCTGGCTTATCTACAACCGGGAGGTAACGTGCATACGCTCCGATGAATCGCACGCGGTAGTGAACGTGAGATTGCGATCTACGGCTCTGTGCATTAAAGCTGATGGAGATTTATGGCTAATCACAGATCCGTCTTTACTAACGAGATGCGCATGACTATCGCATGCAATATATGGCGCAGCCGTAGAGACTGAGACTAATTATAATCAATCTAATCAAGCATCAGATTCATCAGAGCGGTATCACTGCACATTTTATTATTATCTACTATATCTAAAGTAAGGCGCATGCTTTCTGGTGCTCGGACTGCTCACAATTTTATATAAACTGCATATGATAATAATAATAATAAGTGTTATTTTAGTATGTTCATGTTGTTGTGCACTTTTGTCATTTCTAATAAATAAATATAAATGTATATATATATATATATAGTTTAATAATCAATATAAATAGTTTTATTTCGGCTTCAGTTGTAGTTTTTCCATCAAGTTAAACTAAATAACAACAATAAATGTTGCTGTTGTTAATATCAGTTATTATTTGTTTTAAATAACAATATTTGCTTTATTTATTTATTTTCATTATGATTTTAAAGTTTTAGTTTGTCATTTTTAAATATGTCTGTAACATTTTAGTTTTAGGTATTTTAGTATTTTAAATAAAACTTATTTTATTTTATTTTAAGTGCGAGTATTATATTTCATATTTAGTTGTCATTTATTTATGATTTTTAATATAGTTTTAGTTAACTATTATAACCCTGGATGGGATTAGTTTAATAGTACAGTTCAGACAGTGGCCAAGTTTATCAACATAATCCACATATAATAATGCACACAATTCATTTCACATCTGCCTGCTTTCAGTTCTATTATTATTATCATTATTATTATTATGGATATTATATCCATTCACACACACAGTAATATTGTTCTCTACATGTAGAGCCATTCATTAAAACACATCCACTCAGAGCTATTTTATATTTGTGTGTGCATGTGTGTGTATTTATATATACATAATAAATATACACAGTACACACATATATATTATGTAAACAAAACTTGTATTTTGGATGTGATTAATCATAAGACAGCACTAATATATAAATGAATGCATGTTCAGTTTGTCCCCGTGCATGTATTAACTCAGCAAACACACATGCATTAGTGATATTACATGCTGTATATTAGTATGCTGGTATTATGATAATTATGGAATGCGCGAGGCGCGTGAGCGGCGCGCGCGGAAGGCGTTGCCCGCGCGCTCGTGAATGTGGAGCGCATCACCTGAAGCACAACTCTAGCTATTAACAAAACACTGATGCGATCAATCACGAAGATGATTTTAATCATAAACCTCGGGTCTGAGTGAAATCTCTGCTGTCAGATGCGCTTGATTCACAACTTCACTGATTTTCTAAATGAATCCCGGCGCTGTGTGTCTCGCACCGCTCGCGCGTTCTTCTCAAACAGATCGTGATGTATAAATCATAAGAATATTTCGCTCTTACCCTGAATACCCGTCTGATGAGACATTATTTCACTCGGAGGAGGATGTTTGGAGACTCTCGATCCCGGAAGAAGGAAGCGGAGCGGCGGTGATGTCACGTGCCTCTGACGCGTCGCCCCGCCCTCCACACTGCGCATGCGCGGACATCATATAAAAAAATAGTAATAATAAAACAAACAACAGATATTTATAATACGAAAATAACAGAATCAGATGCACCTCATGCTCAGATCATATTTCGCAACAAAATAAAAAAAATTTAAATTGGTAAAATATTTATGGCCCTAAAAATAGACTTTCTTTTCTTTATCCACTATATAATTATTTTATTTTACTTTATTTTATTTCATTTCACGAAAACATCTCGATATTATTGATTTGACGTAAAACAGATAAATAAATAAATATTAAAAATAAATAACAATAGTGGTAATAATAGGCTAAGCCTAAATAAATAATAAATAAAACATAAAAATACGTTTTTTCTATTTCTTTTTAAATACCATCCAAACGAAAGTCCTCTGTGATCCTATTGGGTGAACTGACATTTTGGAGACTTTCGGTTTGTCAGACCTTATGATTTACGGAGAGAGAGAGAGAGAGAGAGAGAGAGAGAGAGAGAGAGAGAGAGAGAGAGAGAGAGAGAGAGAGAGAGAGAGAGAGAGAGATGATCGAGTAGACACACACACACACACACACAGATGGATACAGGACCGTCTCCATGTTGAGCTGTGTGTGTTTTGTTTCTGGACGCGTTGAATGAGCGACGCGCCGCTGTTCATCACTGATGGAGGAACGCAAACACTGACGCGGCGATGGCCTCGGAATCTCTCCACGACTGTCTGCGTAAGCGACGCTTCACATCTGTTATCTCTGTGTGTGTGTGTGTGTGTGTGTGTGTGTGTGTGTGTGTGTGTGTGTGTGTGTGTGTGTGTGTGTGTGTGTGTGTGTGTGTGTGTGTGTGTGCGTGTGTGCGTGCGTCGTGGGTGAGTGTGTGTGTGTGTGTGTGTGTGTGTGTGTGTGTGTGTGTGTGTGTGTGTGTGTGTGTGTGTGTGTGTGTGTGTGCGCGCGCGCGTGCGTGCGTGCGTGCGTGCGTGTGTGTGTGGAACATGCTTCTCATTTCCGATCATCAGCGAACATCCGCTGATTGAGTCATTCATTCATTCATCGCGTGCGTTGCATGCGTGCGTCGTGCGGTGAAATCACGTGCTTATTTGAGGCTGAGATTTATTGCTTTGACATGTGACCGTTAAAGGGAAGAGTTTCAGTGTTGCACTGGAAGCCATGAGTGTAAACAAGATAGATAGATAGAGATAGATAGAGAATAGATAGAGATAGATAGATAGATAGATGTTTAGTATTTGTAGATAGATAGATAGAGTCAGTAGATAGATAGATAGAGTCCTATAGATAGTAGATAGGATCAGATAGATAGATAGATAGATAGAGTCTAGATAGATAGATAGATAGAGTCTAGATAGATAGATAGATTAGATAGAGTCTATGTATATTTAATATGGTGGGTTTTCTGTATATTTAATCTGAATATGAATAACTTCACAATCTCAAGCCAAATTAATACACGTTACTGGATTAATTTCCTAAAAAGATTTCACATAAAAACATTAAATAAAATAATATTCACATACACATCATTTTTTTCAATAAATATTTACATAAAACATGTTTGCTATTCTTTATTGTGATTGTGTTGATCTGAGGGGTATTGCACAACAGCAAGATAAGGGGTTAAGCTGGGATGTTCCAGTTGTGCTGGTTGAGTTTAGCCCTGACTCGTTGCATGAAAGCAGGCTAAATTAAGCTAAATGATGTTTCTATGGAGATTAATTCTCTGCAGGCCAAGCTGAGCTCCTCTAACCCTGACCATATTACCGCTGACTCTCTCTCATACAATTAGCTGACTTCATTATTAGTCCAAAATTAAAAGTATACGCCTTAAATAATAAAAAATAATAATAATTTGGCTACAACCAACTGCATTTAATGTATTGTGCCCAAATAGGCGAATTATCTTTTTTTAAGATATATGAAAATATTTGAACATATTCTTGTGCATTCAGTTGATCAGCAGGTTATGCAGCCGTTCTCTATGATTTTATGACAGCTGTGCCTTTTATGATTATTAGAACATTAAAACATTACAATCTAAATTTGCTCTTTAAAATATTAAAGCCTTTAAAACATGAAATCAAAGGTTAAAATCACTGAATTAAAATAAAAATAGAAATCAGACATTTTAACTGATAAGAAGAGAAACACACATTTAACTCATTTGAGACGATATAGGGCTTTATTAAGCTTATATTTGATTTACAGTGACTGCTATCATAAAAATACACTTATATGTAGGATTAAAATTATACGCGTCACATTTAATGTCCAACAACAAACATTTCAGCAGAATGTATATTTTATTCAGAATTATTGTGCTATTATTCAATTCTGCTCCGTCTGTTAGCGCTAAATGAATGGATAATGTCATGTGTAATGAGATGCCAGTACTTTTTCTTTTATTTTACGGATGTATTTATTTTTATATACATATATATATATATATATATATATATATAGACATTATAATAACATCTGTTGTATCTGGGTGATTTCAGGTTTCCCTCTGTATGTGGGGACATTTGGTCAGAACATGATCTCTCTCACACACACACACACACACACACACACACACACACACACACACACACACCACACACACACACACTCACACACACACACACACTACACACACACACCACACACACACAACACACACAACACACACACACACACACACACACACACACACACACACACACACAGGTTATATGGGTCCATCAGCACATGGTTTCTGAGCAGTGTGTTATTCCAGAATGCTTGCGTCATCACACATGCTCATGTCAGATATTTTGGGCCGTTGCTGTGAACATTAGTGTGTTTGTGTGACATCGCTGTCTTTACCAGATCTAGTCCAGATTTAATGAAATCCTGGTTTCTATCATTCCAGACTATTTTCATCTGAATCAGATGAAGCCGAGAACATGTGCAGGTCATATTTCACAACGCAATCAAAAGAAAGAACTGCAGAAATGTTTATGCTCCTAAAAATACACTGTAGAAAAAAATACAACTGACGATTTTATGGATATTTCCTTCAACCAATGCAATGCACAATTCAAAATATGAGGTCAGATATTTTATGAAGTCAGATAAAACACTTGAAATCAATTCATTTTTTAAAAATAAATTCAATATAAACACAAAACATTGGGCCCTGTTTTTGTTGTTTTCTTAGTGTGTAAACTTTGTGCTTTTGTTTTTATAAACTAAATAATTACATTTATTTAAAAAAAAAATGTATGAGGTGAAATTTGACCTGAATATTTTTTTTTTATAAGAAATATCAGGTTTTCATTTTATAATTTCTATTTTCACTTTAATTTTAGTTAAGTAATTTTATTGTGTGTGTTTATTTTGTTTATTCCTTTTAAAAGTCAACTTTTTATTAATTTATTGTTATTTAGAAATACATGAAAACATCTTTGTTACATATGTTCCCTGAAGGAGGGAATAAAGACGTTCCTCAAGGAGGGGAATAAAGACGTAACAAGTGACAAGTGATGTAAATGGGATCTCGCAGAGAGCCCAATCACCTAAATGTGATCGAGTGTTAACAAAACCAGAGAGCCAATCACTTTCGAGTGTTAACAAAACAAGCCAATGGCGTGCACAGTTTCGCCACGCGTGCACCCGCCTGCAGCGCGGGTACCCCGCCCTGCAGCGCGGGTATAAAAGGAGAGCGCGTACAAACGCACATCAGTTTTTCACTGAGGAGCCGACGGACTGTGTGTCCCGGCCGTTACCGCGGTGGTACAGCAACTGTGGTCGACGGGACGTTACGTCTCCGTTCCCTCCTTCAGGGAACGACGGTTACATACGTAACCGAGACGTTCCCTTTCATTCAGTCACGTTCGACCTAACGTCAAGTGACTGACGTAAATGGGATCCCTATGAAAACGCCACTATTGCTGACCCCCTCCAGTGCCCTGTGGAAGGCGGCAGGTCGCCCAACACCAGATGGGATGGAAGATAGGACGGGGCTTAGGCAGAGATCAGAGATGACAGCCTCTGCTGTTACGTACAGTGGATAGGATAACACTGGGAAAGCCTACTCCAAGTAAGGGAATGCTACGGAAGCCACATCCTGCGTAAAGGAGGTACCATGTGGAGATTACACATATGGACTGGCCAACAGGTAGTATTGCATATGGGAGTCTCTGAGGTAGACTCAGCCAGCTTGGGGTAAGATCAATACACAGCAGAGACGGCAGAAGGTCTCTGCCAGGGAAAGACACAGGCTCACCATGAGGGGAGCCGTACCGTGGAAGAATACACATGCGGAATCACCCGAAGGGGAATCAATACACACGGGCACCTAGCCTGACCTTGGGCAAACACACGAGTGCTGGATCTGGCATCTGGCACTCAACCATGCCTGACTGCCGAGGGTGTGGGAGGAACTTAAACAAGGTTCACCTAGGGGAACTGAACTGAGAAGCAGTAAAAGCGCACCCCGGTCCGTAGAGGGGAAGCGTGATCGACACCGAGCGGGTCCAGTGTTACTGGACACCTGAGGCGAGTACACGGGAAGACACGGGCTCTACACTGAGATGTTGCCCAGCCGGCAGCTCTACAGATGTCTGCTATTGAGTCGCCCCGCGACAATGCCCAAGAAGACGCAGCGCCTCTCGTAGAGTGTGCTCTTACACCGAGGGGGCACGGCAAGCGTCAGGCCTGGTAAGCTAGGACTATAGCCTCCACTATCCAGTGGCCAAGTCTTTGTTTGGAGACAGCCGGAAGGCAGTGCGTCCCAGAGTGGGGTCTGAGGCCGCGATGCGACACTTACCTGGTTACACGGCTGGGTAGGGGGCGCACGAGGAGGCTTCGCGTCCTGCAACCGGACCCTGCTGCCCACTGGCGAAAGGAGAGAGAGGGATAGGAGTGTGCACTGCCATCCTTGCACTCTTGGGACCCGGAGAAAAAGGAAACTGCTTATTTTTTGAGGTTTTGGGTACCAATGGATGGGGAGCCAGTGGCGGAACAGAACAAAACGGAAATAAAAGATTCTGCAAAGTTAACTGCAAGTTTTTATCTGACTTATTTTCTCAGAATTGTGAGACATAAACTTGCAATTGCCCTTTTTTGTGGAAACTGGTGTACATAATTCTTCTTATTTTGTATTTTTTTTTAAATGTTATGATTTCAGTTTTAGTTAACTATAATAATTCTGCTGTCTTAAGTCTTAGTTCATCCAAAAATAAAAATTCGGTCCCCTTAACTTCCTTCTGTGGAGCACAAAATAAGCCGATTCAACAAATATTCACGCTGCACATTAACATACACCGAAAACGAACAGTGAGCAGGAAAAATACACTGTAAAAAGTACCATAAAGTGTCTCTTTGTGTGTTCCACTTCAAAAAGAAAGTCCTACGGGTTTGGAGGAACAAGACGGCGAGTGACTAATGCTTCATTGAGCTATGAATGGTTAAGCGTCTCTGTGCTGTGTTTCAGGGGGACGGTGTCTGGGCATCCTCAGGCGGATGGAGATCAGCGCCCGCTTCCGCTATTACTTCCAGCACCCCTGGTCTCGTCTGGTGGTGGCCTACCTGGTCACCTTCTTAAACTTCCTGGTCTTCGCCGAGGACCCGGTGTCGCACAGCCAGACGCAAGCGCACATGATCGTGGTGGGAAACTGCTTCTCGTTCGTGGTCAATAAATATCCCGGAGGAGGATGGAACGTGCTCAAGGTCCTGATGTGGATCCTCGCCATCATCACGGGCCTCATCGCCGGCAAGTTCCTGTTCCATCGACGCTTGTTCGGTACGTCCGGGGTTTTCTTTTGATTACTTATTTATTCTTCTCGTTTAGTGGCTCAGATCGATTACTTCATCTCAGACGAAGGGCTAAACATTGGCCCTGGACTTTCTGGCACAGCACCAGCTCATTATGCACAGAGCAATTTTTAACACCACTTACTAACATCATATATTGGTTTATTATTGTTATTAATATATAAATTGCGTTATCAATATAACACAATGCAGAAGTAAAAATGCTGTCTATTATTTTTTTACTGAAATTCTTATCATTAACATTAATGAATGACTGGCATACTACTTTACATTATAAAGGGTCTTTCCTGGTCTATATCACAAATTGTAAATCATTTAAAATTATTTTTTATACATCTCTTTTAGAGGGACAGTTTAATATCACTAATGTTAAATGTAGTGATCGACCGATATAGATTTTTTTATAACCGATACCGATAACAATTATTTGCATGTTTATGTGACCGATAACCGATATTTATTTACTGTTATAAAGTAAATAAATGACTGATCTTTTTTTTAAGTGTTGAAAATTTGCAGTCTTTAATGTTAAATTTAATCTTCATATTACAACAATAAAAAACATTTATTTATAAAAAGCATCAGCAGCAACAACACTAATATTAACAATAAGCTAAATAAATGTAGAATTTCTAATGTTTTCAAATGGAGAAAATAAATAAAGGACAGGAGTCATACCAACTAATATAATATATTTTAAAGATTATTTTTTACAGTTTTAATAGATTTATAAGCTGTTTAATAGGCTAAAGAGTGAAGAATAATTCACTGGATAATGTTAATTCACTGAATAATATTCTCTGGAATATTGGAATATAACAAACAAAACATCATATTTTATTGCATTTCTCAACTGGAATGTTATATCAGAATTATTAATAATGTTTTTGTCCTTCTAGATTATGAAAGCTGCTGACAGCGTGGTTTATCTATGCATTTACACAGAACTATACTCAAACTGTGATCGCTCGTGGAGATAATAAATCATTAATATAATAGTAAGTGACAGTAAAGACATTTATACTTACTACAAATTGTTTATGTTTCAAATTAAGTATTTTCTTTAACTTTGTATTCATCAAATAATCCTGAAAAAGTATCACAGTTTCCACAAAAATATAATAATTGAGCATAAATCAGCATATTATTATGATTTCTGAAGATCATGTGACACTGAAGACTGGAGTTATGATGCTGAAATTCAGATTTGATCACAGAAATAAATTACAGTTTAACACATATTCACATAGAAAACACTTATTTTAACACTTATTTTGATCAATCAAATGCAGCCTTTCTGAGACTTTCAGAAACATTAATTCTTACTCACCCCAGACTTTTGAACTCTTGTTTATGTTTATGTACATTGATGTATATATTAAATATGAATAAAGATATTGAGACATCAGTGATTATATAAAGGTGTATTTTGGAGAAAAGATAATCAGTAGATGAGAAAAAGACGAGGTTCTCATGAAGAGTTAATGGAGTGTGTAGTTCACATGCAGTGTTTTAATTCCTGACGGGTTTTTGCAGATTCGTCTCGCTGTCATAAATTCATAAATACTGCAGGTGCATCAGACGATTCTGTGCTCATGAGATCGAGCCACACGTGATCATTATGTAAGAGCACAGCTGAAGACATCAAACTTTCATTTGATGTGACAGGACCGAGGCGCGTGCTGCTTTATTATTAATTATGCTCTAGTCACATGCTCAGAAATGGCAAGATCTTTCTCAAAACCCTCTCTGATCGGATCGGCGAACATAACTGCGCTAGATTCAGGTTTGTTGATTAACTTTATTCCACTCAAATTAAAGGCCTGTTCACATTAAAGACCATAACTGTAACTCTAACTAACTTTTTAATAATCATACTAATTCTGTAAGAATAGGGAAGTCCGCACTGCAATTATTATCATAACGAAACAGAGGTACAATATCATTGGGATCACTTTCCAAACTATTTTTCCAGCTAATGAACGCTGAAAAATTTAAAACTTTAAAGAGCTCGAGCATTTTTAAAACTAAAGATGACAAAACTGCAGCACACGATTAAAATAATAATATTGTCCTTTGGTATGGATGCTAATATAGTTATTGTTATAACCTAATAATCATTTTTGGTGCAAACGCTAATATAGTTATTGTTATAGCTATTGGTGTGAACACTAATATAGTTATTTGTATCGGTGTGAATGCTAATACCGTTTTTGTTCTTGGTTTGAATGCTAATATAGGTATTGTTATAGTTATCGTCAGTGTTGGGGAGTAACTAGTTACATGAGTAACGGAATTACGTAATTTAATTACAAAATAAAAGTAATTGTAATTAGTTACAGTTGCTAAGAAAATATGTGTAATTAAATTACAAAATAAAAGTACTTATGAAAATGTTAAGGATTACACAGAGGGTTACATGATTTTTTCACACACACTCCCAATACAGATTGAATTGATTTATTTCATAAAATTGCAGTGACTGCTCTAAAATAATGAAGCACCAATGTTTCAGAAATTTATATCATGGTTTTCATAAGTCTTATATTTCCTATATGAAAAGATTTTATGTATATGCTTTTTTAAGATTAACTGTTTTTTCTAAGGCATTATTAGATTCCAGTGTTTCATGTCATAGCTAGCAAAGATTTGATTTCAAAATCAGTACTAGCTATTAAACAATTCTTGAAAATGTTAATTTTAAATCTGCATTTAACCTCATAATGATTTTAAAGTAAGTTACACAGATTTTGGGTGGCTGTGCTTCAAAGAGGACATCAGATGCCTATTTTCCACAATGATTTTTTAACACACACTTTAGGGAAATCTTGAAATGGTCTCGGTGGGCGTGTAAAAGAACACAGCAACTTTTCGGTGCATATCTCTTTTCACCAATGAGCTGCTCAATCCGCCACTCTCTTCTGTGGAAGAGCAAAGGCGATTTGCAGATTCATAAAAAAATATAAAGTGGGAGACACTTCTTCTGGAGGTGCAGCTGGATCATAACAATGGTTGCTGATCCATCCTTTAGTTTGAACTTTTTAACAAAACTTGCATTGAATTGGCCCTTATTCAGAAAGCAGTTCGGGAGTACAATGATTTGTGCAGCAAGACAACTAATTTAGTGAAAGTGAAGTGATGTGTGGCCAAGGATGGTGACCCAAAATATGAATTTGTGCTCTGCATTAAACCATCCAAAGTGCACAAACACACACCGTGAACACACACACACCGTGAACACACACACATACACACAGAAATTTATATCATGAACACACAACACCACACCGTTTTCCGAACACACACCCCCACCACACAGCAGTGAACACACACACAGCAGTAAACACACACACACTGTGAACACACACCCGGAGCAGTGGGCAGCCTTTTTATGCTGCGGCGCCCGGGGGCAGTTGGGGGTTCGGTGCCTTGCTCAAGTCTCACCTCAGTCGTGTATTGGGACGGAGAGAGTGCTGCTTATTCACTACAAAATCAAAATGGCTTAACTGTAATTGAGACTGTTTGGCTTTTGGGGGGATCAAAAAAGGAGTTCCAGTTTTTACCTTGTTGGGTTGTTGTGTCCACACACTGCAAAGACACATCATAGTATATGCAAAAGAGTATTTTGCATCCAATGTTTTAAAATCAATTTAAAATTTAAATATGCTCATCTTAATTCAAGTGATGAAGGCTTTCGAAGTGACAGTAATTAGTGTTAAACTCTACTGTGTTTTAAATCTGTATTTAACCTCATAATGATTTACATGAAGTAAGAAAAATAATTAAACTGGAAAACCTTTTGAATTTTAGAAAAGTAATCAAATGTATCAGTTACTTTACTTTTATAAAGTCATTGAAAAGTTACATATTATACATTTTAAGAGGACATCGGATAACTTGCCCATTTTCCACAAGTAACCTATTACATTTCCAAAGTAACCTTCCCCAACACTGGTTAATCGTTATTGGCGGCTGCGTTATTTAGGGTAATCTTGAAATGCAGTAAAGTCATGCTTGCTCTTAGGGGGCAGTGTGGCCTAATGTATAGTTGGTTGGACTTGTAACCCGATGTTGTGGGTTGAAAATCGACTCCGTTTCAGGTATTGTCATATCTCTTTACGACTGAGAGTGAGACCCTTAATGAGCAAAGCACCGATTCACCCAACTGCTCACCCGACTGCCCACTGCTCTTCTGGTGTGTGTGTGGTGTGTGTGTGTTTGTTGTGTGTGTGTGTGTGTGTGTGTGTGTGTGTGTGTGTGTGTGTGTGGTGTTGTTGTGTGTGTGTGTGTGTGGTGTGTGTGTGTGTGTGTGTAAGGATGGGTCAAAGGCGATTTGCAGAGAACATAAAAACATTAAAGTGGGAGACACTTCTTCTGGAGGTGCAGCTGGTTATACTCTGTATAATTGTGTGTGACATCCTTTAGTTTGAACTTTTTACAAAACTTGCCTTGAATTCTTCTTCAGAAAGCAGAAAGAGTAAAATGATTTGTGCAGCAAGACAAACTTTTTGAAAGTGAAGTGACGTGTGGCCACGGATTATGGTGACCCATATAATTTTGTGTTTAACCCATCCAAGTGCACACACACAGCAGTGCACACACACACCGTGCACACACACACACACACGCGTGCGCGTGCGTGCATGCGCGTGAATAAATGTTAACTAAAAAAATATGAAACCAATTTTATTTCAACTAGTTGCCAAGCAAAAGTTCTCATGTTTGTTTTTTAGTCTAAGTAGTTAAAATAATAAATCAAACTTGATAAAAATGATATAGACATATTTTATAACTAATACAAATCTAAATAACACAACAAAATTGCTAAAATAAAACAAACAAATATAAATAAAATTAAATCTAATTTAACTGCATATATTTGCACAGTGTGTTGGTATGCATATATTTATGAAATATAATTAATTATTCTATTAATTTATTGAAAAACATGATTATTTTTGTTCAAATGTTTGGGGTCAGCAATATTTAAATTTTTAGTTTGTAAAATTAATACTTTTATTCAGGAGGTATGTATCAGTGTTCTTTTAGTATATATTTGTATTATTAATATTTAGAATTAGTTATTTTTATATTTGTTTTAATTTTAAATATGTACATAATAAATAAATATAATATTATTAAAAGTTGCTTTGTTTTTAACTATTTAAATACATCAAATTAAAGTAAATTAAAATGTTGCACTGGCAGCTAGTTGAAATACTTTTTATTTGATTTATATATTTGTTTTATTTCAAGTTTTGTTATGGTTTTAGTTGAACTACAATAACCCTGATATGCTTTAAATATATCAAAAATATATTTATAATGTGACATTTGAAGTAAACACTGGAGAAATGGAATTAAATTACATTAAAATAATACAAATATAATATTCAAATGTAAAATAAAATTGCAATAATATGTCACAGGAGCACGAGACACTTCTTTCAGAAACACAGAACAATGTTACGACCCCAAACTTTTCTGTGTTTTCATTTGTAAACGCGTCACATTATAACTGAGCTGTGAACAGAAGCAGCTCGTGTAGTTTGTAAAAACACTCTTGTGTGATCTCAGCGTGTCAGTTTTCATCACAGTCATTCATGAGGAGGCTTTGCTGCTGGTTTAATGTTTCATTTGTTGAATTAAACATGGTAAAGTGTGTTAAACAGAGCTGAGAGGACAGTCCGAAGGCACGATTCAATGAAACAAGAGAGCAGAATGAACTGAATCAAATGAACTTGATGCTTGTTGTTCAACCAGCATAGACATCAAGTCAAACCTCTTTATATAAACCTGCACTATATAACACACCGAGTCTCATGTGAGAGGACGATGCTCAGGTGTTTGTAGACATCAGAAGATGGCAGCATCGAGTCGCTGAACAGATCTGATGCTCTGAAATCAGCGCGGGACTGGTTTAGATCTGCATGTGATCGTAGTGTCTACAAAACTGCACTTTAACATTTAAAGTGTTTGTTCTTACACGTCTGTGAATGTCACAATATAAGTCTCAGAAAGATGCATAACCACGATGAATGTTTGTATTGAATAGTTTTTTGGTTTCTCTTTACCCAAAAGACTTGAATTTGATCATTTTGTTGAATATACGTATTTGAATGCAATTCTTGTGTCCTGTTGTGTGAAATATGTTGTGTTTTCTATTTAACAGTGCTTATTATTGGTATATTGCATTGATTGCTGGTAAAAAATCACCCTCTCATTTGTGTTTTGTGTAAGATTAATTTGACTACACAAGATCTTTGTATGTTTCCTTTATCTACGACTCAAAATGAATGACAGAAACCCTGTCTGGCACGCCAGAAAACCAACGAAACCTCAACAAAAGAGTGTGGGAAACCATTACAACGTGATCGTAGTGTCTACAAAACTGCACAGTAACATTTAAAAGTGTTTGTACTTCTGTGAATGTCTATAAGTGTCAGAGAGATGTATAATCACTATGAATGTTTGTACATGAACTACTACACTTATCCATCTACTACAAATCAGCTAAACACCAGACGAGAGAAGATCATGTAGCATTTGAGGCTCTTAAAAACACATATTTGAGGCGATTTAAGAAGAAGAATTGGGACAATGTCTCCAGCTTTGGATATTAATGACCTTCATTCATCATGAAAAGCAAAATATGTGAAACATAGAGCGTGAATCTGACTAAAAGCTCGGCCGCACGTGTCTTCAGGACTTTATAAGAGACATCTTAATGAGTTATTCTCTGCCCTGATTGTGTTTGTGGTAGTATTTACATAAACTACCGATCTTGGAATATATACTGTATATATTTTGTGTTTTATGATTTTGAAGGAAGTCTCTACTGGCTGCATTTATTTGATCAG
Source organism: Ptychobarbus kaznakovi (assembly GCA_027422405.1). NCBI lineage: Eukaryota > Metazoa > Chordata > Actinopteri > Cypriniformes > Cyprinidae > Ptychobarbus > Ptychobarbus kaznakovi. The sequence continues at coordinate 33,031 of JAPDDN010000129.1, forward strand.
GAATACTGTAAAAATAGTCAAATATTATTATAATTTAAAACATATGTTTAACATCTATGTGAATATGTGTTAATCTGTAATTTATTTCTGTGATCAAAGCTGTATTTTCATCATCATTACTCCAGTCTTCAGTGTCACATGATCTTCAGAAATCATAATAATATGCTGATTTATGATCAAGAAACATTTCTGATTATTATCAATGTTGAAATGTTTTTGTGGAAATCATGAGACACCACCATTCAAAAATTTGTGGTAATTTTTATTAATTAAGGACACATTAAATTGTTCAAAAGCAACGGCATTCATAAAGTTACAAAATATTTTAGTTTCAAATAAATGCTGTTTTTTTTGGACTTTCTATAAATCTGTGAATCCTGAAAAATATAATGTATCACAGTTTTCACAAAAATATTGTGCAGCACGACTGTTTTCAACATTGATAATAATCAGAAATGTTTCTTGAGCAGCATATTATTATGATTTCTGAAGATCATGTGACACTAAAGACTGCAGTAATGATGCTGAAAATACAGAAATAAATTACAGTTTAACATACATTAACACAGAAAACACATATTTTACATTTGAATAATATTTCAAATTTGTCCTGTATTTTTGATCAAATAAATGCAGCCTTGCTGAGCAGAATTCATCTTTCCAAATCATCCAAAAACCCAAATTATTCCAGATTTGCATGACAGGACTGAGAGAATCAGGACGTTTCCAGTCGAGTCTCGCTCTCGCGCAGACAATGAAACGCGCATCGGTCCTGATTAATCGATGTGACCGCCGTTTCCATGGAAACCGCCTCCAGAGACCCAGCCGGCTTTGTGCGGCCGCTGAACCCGCGCAGAAATCACCTGTGATGAATGAGTTTTGTCCCGGTTTGATTCTACCGAGACCCGGCGGAGGTAGATAGTTAAGAGCAGCACTGAGGCGGCCTACATTCACCCAGCGGGGCCGCGGGCCCCCGAGGGCCTCCCGACACTGTTTTTAGCACACATTATAATAAATGATGCACAGATGCAAAGAATCATCTTCACCAGCCATAAATTACAGCACAACTGGCTGAATCTGGCTTTGTGTCGGCTATATTCATATCTAGATCGTTTCGAGGCTCTATAAGAGCATGCTTTAACCTTAAAACTTGTCTTCTGGAGCACGAACCGACCTGCTAATCTGCTGCTGTAAATGAAGAAGCGCCGCAGTCATTATTTTTCCTGTTAATTGGCGCAGAGCGGCAGGTCCCTGGTGTCTCCCGCTGGACTCGATCCTCACGCTGCGATAGTGAATCTGGACACAGACGTAGATCGACGTGCAGAATTAAAGATGAGGTGCTTAAAAACTCCCAAGATGGCTGTAAATACTCTCTGAGTAAACTATTTTGACCTCAGAAGAAATACAAAGACTGAAATAAGTCACTAGGCGTCAGACATTGAGAGTCTAGAGCTATGAAATGAGCGTGGAGCAGCTCAGAGCGTTTGATGAGAACTGCTTGAGTTGATATTGAGATCTCTGACTTTTGATTGTAGACTTTGCAGGTTTTGAGACACACGCTGTTGAGATCTCTTCTGAAACTAGAAACATCTGAGCAGCGGTCTGTGGATGGTTTCCAACACCAGTAAACGATGTGGATCCTGGAGCCATGCTATTTTATTCAGTTATTTATCTATACCAGAGCTTCCCAAACTTCAGCGGGGTAAGGCCCCAAAAAACATAGCAAAAGCTCCACGACCCCCCTCCCAACCTCTTTGTAAAAAAATATAGATTAATGGTATAAAGATATATTTGTATATTAGATATATTTAATAAAGCAGATTGTGTCTTTGCACAAAATTATCAACATCTATTAACCAGTTTGTAAGAGTTTCATGTGAATTATGAGATTTACCATAACATGTAATATTTGTATATGCTGGTGAAAGTAAAATGATGTAAACATTCTTTACAAATATATTTAAATCCATAACACTACACTTTCTGCATACTATTTACAATTATATTGCATCAAAGTGTGTAACAGAAGCTACCGTACATAGTTCACAAATCTATTGCAATGAAATACATAACTATGTTTAAAAAAAAAATAAGCTAAAAACATCTAAATTTAATTTGTGTAATAAGGAGGGTGGGAATCACATTTTAGAACAATTAATTAATTTTAATTATTTAAATATTTTGATTTAGCCTAGCTACGGCCCCCCTGCAATACCGCTACGGCCCATCGGGGCCCATAGTTTAGGAAGCACTGATCTATACTATTATAGTATTTATTCATATTTTTAATTAGCCTTTAATTTTACATTTTTATTTAAGTTTTAATAATTTTGTCATGTGCTTTTGTATTTATTTTTTTATATATTTCTATTTAGCTTTATTATTTGTGTTGTAGTTTTAGTATTTTTTTTGTACAACAATATTTTATTTGCTAGGGCACAATTTCTAATTTTTGTTTACATTTTTGTAGAAGTTTGCCTTAATTAGATGCATTTAGTGTAAATCTGTTGTTCAGGTTTAATAGGTCAACTTAACTGTTTTTGCATTATGTAATTTGATAGGCACTGAAATTATATATATCCTCAGGATCATTGTGAGTAGCTTATAATGTCACACACTACCTTTTCAGAGCAGCTTATATGTAGTTGCACTAGTTTCAATGTGTTGAGAACTAGTTTCGGAGTCGCTTCACTAGCACTGCTGTCATGTGTTGGTGTGCTGGTGTTTACCAGCTTGCCTTTAAGGGTGATTGACGTACAGAGGAACTGTATTGACAGACCAAAACGTCTGCTCAGAAAATACACTGTAACAGCAGTTAAAGTGTGTGTGTGTGTGTGTGTGTGTGTGTGTGTGTGTGTGTGTGTGTGTGTGTGTGTGTGTGTGTGTGTGTGTGTGTGTGTGTGTGTGTGTGTGTGTGTGTGTGTGTGTGTGTGTGTGTGTGTGTGTGTGTGTGTGTGTGTGTGTGTGTGTGTGTGTGTGTGTGTGTGTGTGTTTGTGTGTGTGTGTGTGTGTGTGTGTGTGTGTGTGTGTGTGTGTGTGTGTGTGTGTGTGTGTGTGTGTGTGTGTGTGTGTGTGTGTGTGTCGGCATCACTCAGGTCTGTTTTATAACATCGGACTGAACCTGTGCTGCTCCAGCAGTGTGTGACGGCATCCAGCAGAGGGTGATATCTTTTAGGACACGAGTGCTCTGATGCCTCAAGTGCTGCTGGGAAGGTCCTACTTATGAGTGATTCTAGTGAGAATCGAATTAACTCGTTAGGATTTTTTAATATTTAGTTACACTGCAAAAAATTATGTTCTTCCTCAGTATGTTTGTCTTGTTTTCCAGTACAAATATGTAAGCACTCATAAATCAATAGACATGTACTTGGGATGCAAAATGACTAAAATATCAAGATCATCACTGTTTTCTGAAAAGTCGATCAAAATGAGTTTATCTGCCAATGGGATCGAAAAATAATCTAGTTTTCCCTTTGAAGTAAATTATTTTTTCTGACCCCATTGGCAGATATTTGTTCTTGTTTTAAGCAAAGAATCACTTATTTTGATACTTTTTTTATATAACTTAATATATGAGTCCTTTTGACTCTAAAGTAGATTAATTTTGATTGAAGAATTGTTATGGAAACCAAGACAAAAATACTAAGTTTTTTACAGTCTAGTGCATTCCCAAATTTTTTTTGTCAATAAAATACTTACTTGAAGACCCCATGAAATGTTCAGTTAAAGGCAGGGTAGATGATTTGGTTACTGGTTGAAAGTCTCTTCACATCCTGAAAACAGTGGTCTAAATGTATTCAACTGTATTTATATCGTCTGTGGAAGGTGTAGGACCAAATATATTCCTCGGTCCAAGGGCTACGATATTCTGTCCTACCTGCCTGTCAACATATGTATTTGCGTACCACAGGGCTCACTGTTCGCACCGATATGATACATCATCAGCGTATTGCATTACGCTATTGCAGAACAAGTGAGAATGGAGGCGTTATTATTGTCAAATTATGCGTTTTGCACTGTAGTTAATCTGACAGTGCTGCATTCATCTCTCATCATGTCGCTGGTTAATCTCTGTGTGTTCATGTGTTCATGTTCAAAGTTAACAAATCAATGCACTCCACTGTGCTGAGCGAGAGCGCTTTTCTGCTGTATTCATGTGCTATCGGAAACTTACTATTTCCCACTTATAAAGTGCTGGTTACGAGCTCGTTGCATTCTTTTCTGTTAAAAATAACAGTGAACTGTGGTTTGTGAATGTTGATGCTTAGCCTAAATCATTTTATTGGGAGCGCATCATGTGACGCTGCTGCAGTCTTAGGCCCGCCCACCTCAAATGCTCTGATTGGTTGAGACGCGTGGTGACGCCCATCCCGAGCCAGTACTGATCAACATCCCACCCCTCCTGTGACCCATGGTTTGTCTGGATGTGTGTTCAGAGCCAGTGAGCAACGGGCTTTCAAAATAATAATAATAATAAAAAACAATGCGTTAATGTGCCATAAAATAATTGTCAGCATTAATTAATTAATTAACTAACTTGCCCAGCCCTAATATATATATATTGTGTGTGTGTGTGTGTGTATGAATGTGTGTGTATTTATATGTACATAACAAATATACACAATACACACATATACTATGTAAACATAAACTTTAATTTAGAATCAATTTATCGCCATTAATCGTTTTGCAGCCCAAATTCATTTTACTTCAAAATTCTAATTAATGATTATTACAATTAATTAAACTGTATAGACATTACAAAAACAATACAAATTTAAAAAACACAGCAAAATTATTAAAACCTTACTAAAATGGAAATGGAAAATATGTATTTTTTAAAAACGAATTCAAAATATGAATAAAACCTATAATAGATTCTCAATGAAATAACACTGATGTGAATAGTGAATAGTGATGTGAATAGTTCCCAAACGCACATTAAACTCCCAGTTTATGAGTATCAGCATCAGCTCTGAAAACACGCTATTATAATGAACCGCTGCACTCGTGCAGAAATAAAGAGCAGAAGATGTGTTTTATTATTCTCATAGCGCCACAGAGAAGGATTCGGTTGCACAAACTCATCAGCTCATAAACCACCTAAAGCACCCTTTATTTCCTTTCATTATCAACCTCTACTGACTCAATGCAAATGAACTCAAAGTACAGTCAACGTAATTACCATCAATACTGTTTGCCTTCTGTCATCATTCTTTATTCAGTGTCTCATTCTGGGCTTAAAATACAGTCTGTCTGATCAAATAATACATCAAAAAGTTGCATACTGCACTTTTGTTTACAGCTTTTTAGCAAATATAGTATCTCATTCAGGTATTCCATACTTACAGAACATACTGTGTACAGAGTATATGCCAGTGAGATATTGAGGACACAGCCAGTGTGCACATTGTCCACGTTTAGTCCTGTAACTCTGTCTGTAGTTGTATTGAGTTTCAGAATGATTGTTTGTTAGTTAGTGTGTCTTTATGACCTGAGAAACCTCCCTCAGTAGTGTGCGAGGTTGTCAGTAATTATCTGTTATTGTCTCTGATATTGTGCGGCATGTGAGAAGCTGAAGTTGAATACATGCTGATGGACAGTGAGGGACACACACACACAAACACACACACACACCTACACAAATACACACACACTCACTCACACTGCACACACACACACACGCACGCACGCAAGCACAAGCACACTCACACATACGCACACACACACGCACACACACACACACACACACACACCTCATGTCAATAGAAGCCTGATTTTTATACCGGTGAATAAATCACTTCACCCACCCCTGATTCAGTAAACCAGTGCATACTACACACTAAAGACTGCACTCACCACACACTCACCACTACGCACCACACACACACACCACACACACACGCACAGACACACACACAGACACACACACACACACGCAAGACACACACACACAATGCACAACACACACACACACACACACACACACACACACCTCATGTCATAGAAGCCTCGATTTTAACGGTGAATAAATCACTTCACCCACCTGATTCAGTAAACCAGTGCATACTACACACTAAAGACTGCACTCACCACACACTCACCACTACACACACACCGCACACACACACACACACACACACACACACCACACACACACACACACACACACACAGGCACACACACACACCACACACACACACACGAGTCTCACATCAGAAGCCTGATTTTATACCGGTGAATAAATCACTTCACCCACCCCTGATTCAATGAACCACTGCATACTACACACTAAAGACTGCACTCACCACACACTCACACTACACATGCACAATGCACACTACATTATATTCTACACACTACATACTTCGTTCTACACCAGTGGTCTCAAGCTCAATTCCTGGAGGGCCACAGCTCTGCAGAGATTAGCTCCAACCAGCTCCACATCACACTTGTTTGGAGGTTTCTAGTGATCCTGAAGACCGTGATTATCTGGATCAGGTGTGTTTGATTAGGGATTGAGCTAAACTGTGCAGAGCTGTGACCCTCCAGGAATTGAGTTTGAGACCAGTACACAGTGTTTATGAACACTAACATATCCTGTCATCTACATGCTGTACACTACTTTACACTCTGTACACTATAGAAATCACATAGTGCATACTACACGTTTTAAAAGCTACATCCTCCTAAAGATCCTCCTTCTATCCGCAGCAATATTACAGGTGTGTTAAATATCATTATACTAATATATGTCTATATTTCATAACAATTACCTTTTACAGCATGCAACAAAAACTGGATTTGGGGAGAAAAATGAAAGCTAGGGAATTATTGATGGTTTATATCATAAATTAATTCAGGAGAGCAGACCACAGATGCACAGTACATGTTGTCTTTTTTCATTTACTTACAGAATGCAAAGGAAACATGACAATAATCAGTAATTAATGGATAGATATTGTTGTTATATCAAGTCACATTAATATACCAAACCTAAAGTTATTGTCCTGACTTCTGAAAATCATTCAGATTATTTGTAGCACAATCTTATGATTTGAAATTATTGTTCATCAAATCGGAAGTGCCTCCCATAATTTAAAACGCAGTCAGCTCGTTAGGAAAAAAGGTGGACGCACTATAAAAAAACTGCATGCTACAGCATACTAAATACTGCATTCTACGCACCATTTATGAACACTTATTCTGCAGTCTACATACTGTGAATCCTACATGCTGCATACTGCACACATCATTCTACACAGCATTTATGAACGCTAACTCATTCTGTAATCTACATGCTGTATACAGTACATACTGCACGCTAAATACCACACACATCAATCTACACAGCATTTATGAACTCTAACTCATTCTGTAATCTACATGCTGCACACTACATTATGCTCTAGTCTACACACTAAAGAAAACACACTACACACATGCTACATACTACACAAACTAACATGTTTTAAAATCTACATTACATGCTAAATACATTACATACTGCACACTATATTCTGCATACTGCACAATGCACACATTACATTATATACTACATACTACATACTTCATTCTGCACACTTATTTTCTGAACTCTAACATATTCTGCAATCTACATACACTACATACTACACATTTTCTATGAGTACAAACTTATTATGCGATCTACATGTTGTACACTATGAACTGCACATTAGACTTTAAGATTAGAAAATGCTCTACACTGCATATTGCACACTACATTATTGTCTGCATGCTGCACACTACATGCTACATACTTTATTCTACACACTATTTATTAATACTAACATATTCTGTAATCTCTACGCTTTACAGTACACATTGTACATTACACTCTATAGACTATAGAAATCACACTACATACTGTACACTACATTATATACTACATAGTGCACATTACATACTACACATTATTTATGAACATGAATTTATTAATCTACATGCTGTACACTACAAACTGCAGGTTACACTGTGCACAATAGAAAACACACTGCACTACATACTGCACACTGCATACTTTATTCTACACACAATTTATGAATCATATTTTACAATCTACATGATGTACACTAAACTACATTATATTCTACATACTGCATATTACATACTTCATTCTACACACCATTTATGAATGCTAACATACTTTACAATCTACATGATGTACACTAAACTACATTATATTCTACATACTGCATATTACATACTTCATTCTACACACCATTTGTGAACACCCACTTATTTTACAATCTAGATGTTGTACACTACATTACACTCTATAAACTATAGAAAACACATTACATACACACTAACATTGTTCGACCGATACTTCACTCTACATACTTCATTCTACATACTTCACTCTACATACTTCATTCTACATACTTCACTCTACATATTTCACTCTACATACGCCACTTCATACTTACTCTACATATGCCACTACATACTTCACTCTACATACTTCACTCTACATATTTCACTCTACATACGCCACTACATACTTCACTCTACATACTTCACTCTACATACGCCACTACATACTTCACTCTACATATTTCTCTCTACATACGCAACTTCATACTTCACTCTACATACGCCACTTCATACTTTACTCTGCATATGCCACTACATACTTTACTCTGCATATGCCACTACATACTTCACTCTTACATACTACACTCTACTATTTCACTCTACAATACGCCTCTACATATTCACTCTACATACTTCACTCTACATTACGCCAGACTTTAATTCTACATACTTCACTCTACATACTTCAATCTACATACTTCATTCTACATACTTCACTCTACATACTTGACTCTACATACTTAATTTTGCATATGCCACTACATACTTCACTCTACATACTTCATTCTACATACTTCACTCTACATACTTCATTCTACATACGCCACTACATACTTCACTCTACATACTTCACTCCACATCTTCATTCGAGTACGCCATCATACTTCACTCTACATACTGCACTCTAGCTACTTCACTCTACATACTTCTTCTACATACGCATCTTCTTACACTCGCATACTTCATCTAACTATTCGCCATCGTACGTCCACATAACGTCACTCTACATTCATTCATGCTACTACATACTTCATTCTTCTTATGAAATGTAAGTTGATTAACTATTTCTACATGCTGTACACTACACACTGCAGATTGCACTCAGTACTCTAAAAAAACACACTCCACACACACACACACTACATACTGCATGCTACATAGTACACACACCGTTTTAAATTAGCGTTCAGAATATGAGCTCATACATAATTATCATAAAACGATCCTCTAAAGGACACATTTTCCATATGTCAGATTATAAAATAAGAAGTGCGCCATAAATCATCTCGCCCGTTCGTCCCAGGTTGCGAGATCTTATCAGCACTTTACAGCAGTTTTATCACTCAGCGTCATGGTTTCCATGCAGACAGACGGTTAGTTAACAGGCTAAAGAGGTTAAGCAGAAGGGTTGAGTTGAGAACGTGGGCCAAATGAGGTGTGAGTTTGATGCTGATGGATCCTCGCGGGGGTTTCGCGTGGCTAATATGTTGTTTCAGAGATCGAACACGATGCCGATGTTGGAGAATCTGTCTGAACTCGGGTAATGTCAGTGATGTGACCCGTCATGCTGTGTTTCTGATTGGCATGAATATGTAGACATTACCTTCAGAAAATCAGAAACGGCCGTTTCATCCAGCAGACATCATCACCATTTCATTCAGAGCGTCTCATTGCAAATGAAGGCATTCGGAAGCATTTGTGAGGCCTTTGGCTGAACGTCTCTATAAAGCAGAAGTGTGTATCTGACTGTTCGCCGTGACGGGTTGGACGCGTTTCAAATAACATGGCAGCTCATATCTTCAGAGAAATCTCAAGCCCATCTTCATTTCCTCAATGTCAGCTGATGCTGCTGTGATAAAAGTGCTTGTACTGTTTGTGCTTTATGAATGCACTTTAAATCCTTGCAATATTTTAAAGTGGGGAAAAATAGGATTTTTCTTCTAGTATTTTGAGAAGTATGCATTTTTTTGCCATTATTTGTCAATAAATTAATGTATAACTGTATTGTCTTGCATACACTACATACTGCATGCTACATACTACATTGTTTACATCATTTATGAACACTTATTCTGCAGTCCACATGCTGTACACTGCATCACACTGAATACAATGCATACTGCACACTACATACTACATTGTTCACACCATTTATGAACACTTATTCTGCAGTCTACATGCTGTACACTGCATCACACTGAATACACTACATACTGCACACTACATACTACATTGTTCACACCATTTATGAACACTTATTCTGCAGTCTACATGCTGTACACACTACATACTGCATGCTACACACTACATTGTTTACATAATTTATGAACACTTATTCTGCAGTCTACATGCTGTACACTGCATCACACTGAATACAATGTATACTGCACACTACATACTACATTGTTCACATCATTTATGAACACTTATTCTGCAGTCTACATGCTGTACACTGCATCACACTGAATACACTACATACTGCATGCTACATACTACATTGTTCACAACATTTATGAACACTTATTCTGCAGTCGACATGCTGTGCATACTGCATACTACATAGTACATTATACACACCATTAATGAACACTTATTCTGCAGTCTACATGCTGTGCTTACTGCAAACACTACATACTACATTCTATATTCTACACACTATGCATGAACACTAACTTATTTAGTAATGTACATGTATTTCTTCCAGTATTCTGCAGTTAATTCAGCCTGAAAAACAGTGTTTTTTTTCAAATAAACATTTACTTGCCTTTGTTATTTGCAGCGTTGAGAACCTGACTGATGCTTTTTGAGTAACTGCACTGACTTGCGAATTGTATCATTTTTTTCCAGTGCATGTGCAAATTGCTTCTTAATGAGTTTTTAATTTGTTTGTTTCTATATGTTTTCCAGTAAAGGGGTCTAAACAAAAACTAGATACATTTACTTGAGAAGCAGCGATACGATTTTAAAATGAGAGTATTTTGTCTTACTGTACTGGCACTGATTTGTTTTTTTGTAATGTGTTTATAAAAAAAAATATTTTGGATCGTATGCAGTGTTTCTTCTCAAGGAAATTTGTCTTGTCTTGAATATTTAAAACAATACTCATTACAAATATATTATCTTGGCAGTTTTCCATTTATTTGCATGCTGTGTTTGTCTTCTTTCTGGTATTTATTGGCAGGTTGCATGCAGAATGTCATGTAGCTTTTCATCCCGCTGACAGCATATTTAGTTAGTTTTTTGTGCAGCATATTGCAGTGTTTAGATATTTGTGCTAAAAAAACAAGAAAAAATACACTGTGTATTGAATGTATGCATGTGTGCATGCTAATGTAAATGCCAAGGCTGTCTCATCCAGGAATTACTATGGTAACATTCATTGGTAATTAGAGGAAGCTGCTAAAGGAATAATTACGGGTACTTGTTCTCTGGGGCCGCTGTTAGTTAAAGTGAGTTTGACAGGGTTACGGGACAGATGGAAATGTTCAGCTCTAATGAGCAGGACGCTTTCCCTCATTTCCTCAATATGTGTAATATATTACTGCTGATTCAGGCCGGTGTGGGGCCTGTCTGTGGCCCCGAGCACCGATCTAATGGAGAGATGAATCGCTCGGCGCCGGATCGCTGACAGGAGAGTGTCAGTATCCGGGGAAGAAGCTCACAAGCTGTAAAGAGGCTGAAAAATTAACCGTCAGCTGCTAAACAAACACACTAGTGCTAGAAAAACAAACTGTGAGGTGCTAAAACTCTCTCTCTCAGAGTGTGTGTGTGTCTGTCTCTCTGTGTCTGTGTCTGTGTCTGTGTCTGTTGTCTGTGTCTGTGTGGTGTGCGTGTGCGTTGTGCGTGTGCGTGTGCGTGTGTGCGTGTGCGTGTGGTGTGCGTGTGCGTTGTGCGTGTGCGTGTGCGTGTGCGGGTGTGCGTGTGCGTGTGCGTGTGCGGTGTGTGCGTGTGCGTGTGCGTGTGCGTGTGCGTGTGTGTGCGTGTGTGTGTGTGTGTGTCTGCGTGTCGCTGTATGTGTCTCTGTTGTGTGTGTGTGTGTGTGCGCGGTGTGTGTGTGTGTGCGGTGCGTGTGTGTGCGTGTCTGTGTGTCTCTCTCTGTGTGTTTGTGTGCGTGCGTGCGTTCGTGTGTGTGAGAGACTAGGATATTTTCATTTAGCAGAACTGCTTTTTTACTGACTCCAAATGTGATTATTTTTCTGTCTGGCCGAGACGTGATGCAACTTTCAGAGATCTTTGCGAATAAATAATTCACTTTGAGAGAGTTTTCTTCACGATTCACTGAAAACTGGACTGAAACGATTGAAGCATATAAAAGATAAACTTCATTTCTGACGGAGAGCGCAGGAATGGGAACGCAGATGTGAAGATTATGGGTCGTGAATGAATAACAAGCATCATCCGGTTCAGTGTATTATGAAACGTACTGTAACTTTCTCAGGGCAGAAAAACAAAAAGCATGTATTGAAATTACAAACATCATCCCAGAATGCATTGCAATGAAATGATGGATTTCAATAATACACGTTTATTATTTGCATGTCTTTTTGTTTATTAGAGTATTGTGTTGTTGTCATCTGTGCTTATAGATAATGCTGCAAAAATTACTTTCTTCCTTATTATGTTGTTTTCCTGTAAATATCTGAAATTAAGTGTCACCCCCAATTTTTGAACATAGACGTGAAAGTGCAATTTCCAAAGTTAAATTATTATAATTCATGAACGCTTTGGGATACAGACCTAACAGGACTCTTTCTTTAAGAAGGCAATCTGCAGATTACTGTAGAAGTGGAATCATTGCAAAATATTAAAATAACAGAAGTTAACATTTACTCTAAAGAAAAAGCACTGTACCACATTTTTTTATATTTTATATAAAATAAATATCTTCCCAATTTTTTTCATCCAAAATTGCTATAAAATTAAAGCCTTATCTCTCAATAAATTATGTTCCAAATTTGAAGTTGATAAAAAAAATTGAGGTTTTATTTAAATCAAGATACATTTTCTGGACATTTAAGATATTAAGTCTTATTTTCGATGCCTTTTTTCATAAAACAAGCACGTTTTTGCTTAAAACGAGAAAAAAATGTCTGTCAATGAGGAGAGAAAAATATTCTATTTTTAAACTTTATTCAACGGGGAAACTATTTTTTATTATTATTGTTTAGAAAACGAGACTTTATGTCTTAAGTCATTTTTCTACTCAAATGAATGTATCTTGATTTAGGGATTTTATTGACAAACAAGACAAAAATACTAATGAATAAACAAAAAAATTAATAATTTATGTGAGTTTATGCTTAAAACAAGCACAAATATCTATCCAGCAATGGGGCCAGAAAAATGAAACTTAATTCAAAAGGAAAACTCGTTTATTTTTTGACCCCATTTGCAGATATTTGTTCTTGATTTAAGCATAAAGTTACTTAATAAAAAAAACTTGATTTTATTTATATGATTTTGAGAAAAATGAGTGTTTACGTCCAGTCGGGTCAGAAATAGGAACTGAATTAAAAGGGAAACATGTTTTTCTGACCCCATTTGGAGATATTATTTATTAAAAAAATACTTTTATGTTATAGTAATATGTCTCTTTAAAAATATATCTTGATTAAAGAATACTCTGATATTTAATTGAAGAACATGACATAAATACATCAATATATTTCAGTTAAATCAGAATAAATAACATTAATTAAATGGAAAAACTGTTATTTTTCTGATAGCATTGAAAGATATGTTTCTTGTTTTAATCCTAAATTGATTTAATTTTGATAAAAATATCAGATGTAATTTTGCTTCTCCTGTAAATGAATGCTTAGATGTTTGTAGTGTGCTCCAAATGTCAGTCATGCTCCCTATGTATTGTGCTCCAAATGTCACTCATGCTCCCTATGTAGTGTGCTCCAAATGTCAGTCATGCTCCCTATGTATTGTGCTCCAAATGTCAGTCATGCTCCCTATGTATTGTGCTCCAAATGTCACTCATGCTCCCTATGTAGTGTGCTCCAAATGTCAGTCATGCTTCCTATGTAGTGTGCTCCAAATGTCACTCATGCTCCCTATGCAGTTTTCTCCAAATGTCAGTCATGCTGCCTATGTAGTGTGCTCCAAATGTCAGTCATGCTCCCTATGTAGTGTGCTCCAAATGTCAGTCATGCTCCCTATGTAGTGTGCTCCAAATGTCAGTCATGCTCCCTATGTAGTGTGCTCCAAATGTCAGTCATGCTCCCTATGTAGTGTGCTCCAAATGTCAGTCATGCTCCAAATGTCAGTCATGCTCCCTATGTAGTGTGCTCCAAATGTCAGTCATGCTCCAAATGTCAGTCATGCTCCCTATGTAGTGTGCTCCAAATGTCAGTCATGCTCCCTATGTAGGGTCAGCTGATTATAGGTTTCAGAAAGCATAGTTAAAGTGCTCCACGCGTGTGTAATGATCAGACTCGGTCCGTGTAAGTGCTACTGACACCGTCTTTAACTTTAGTCGTCTTTAATCACTTTAAAGCCGTGAAACCTTCCACTCCACTCGCAGGACCGAAATCACCTCCGTGACAGACGCTGAAGGGCGCGATTAAGCATTCAGAGCGGCTTCCACGACATCTGAATCAATCTCACGCTCTGAAAGAGAGCCAGAGACAAAGAAAGATGTTCCCTACTGTCATCTGATCCTTCAGGTGAAGGAAAAAACACATGCAGGTCATGAATAACGCCGCTGTAATGATGTAGGCCTCTTTATGAAACCAAAACCGCAGTTCTGAGGATTGATCGGGCTTCTGATGGGTTCATTGGGTCTGTGAGGCTAAACCTGGCGCTCGACGTGTGGACAGACGCTTTAATCAGCAGAAATTACAGGGCGCAGGGATGATTAGTTGTGTGGAGCTTTCCAGGTGCTCGTTATCATGTCTGGATCAGTGAAGGTCGTGCCGATACAACAGAAAATGTGCTCTGCATCAAAACTATCAAAAACATTTTTAATAAAATGCATGAAGCTAACACAAAATAAACCACGTAATTAGATTTCAATTGGCTCTTCTTTATCTGTATTCTGCTATTTTATTCATTTATGCATTTATACATCATCTGTGATATTTGCAACACATCCGAAGATTTCAATCATGACAACTCTCGGAAGATTTTAATGTGTATGTGTTAATGTATTTGGTCTTGGCGGAGGAGATCTGCTACGCTGCTGTTGATTATTGCTGCTGCTGCTGCAAGCAAGTACGGGAACTTGCTACTGCCAATGCATATGATGCATGCATGTGTTCCTGTGGCTCAGTGGTAGAGCATTGCATTAGCAGTGCAAAAGGCTGTGGATTCAATTCCCAGGGAACACACATACTGACAAATAAAATGTATAACCTGAATGCACTGTAAGTGGCTTTGGATTAAAGTGTCTGCTAAATGCATAAATGTAAATGCATACTGCGATACGGTTCCATGAGTATTTAAGACATGCTGCTGCTGCACAAATAGCATATCAAATAACCCGTAGCAGATCTATACAGGTGGAGCGCTTCATGTGCTGCAGTAATCTCAAGTGAATGCTAGCCAGCCATATAAATACATGTCCAGCATGAACCAATCAGCTTGTGCCAAGTCGTTAAACTGTCTGAATATCATCAGTTACGTTAACAAGCCTTCAGCCTGCGTCATCTAGAGTTTCATGACTGAACTATATTATGAATCTCGAACACATGCACAATACATACATTTTTAGTTGTTTTAATAGAAAAAACATTACATAATTTTTGAATTCTTGTATAGTTAATATGAGATATTTCATTGTTTTAGCTTTTTGAGAGGAAACGTCAGTGTTGTGTATTTATTTATTTATTTATTTCAGCTTTAGTTAGTTATTTTATAAGTCAAACAGAATTCAAATCAGAAGTTTTTTTTTTATTGAATATTTATTTTATTTTTAACAAAAATGTTTTTCAATCATTTTAATTTTAGTTGACGATAATAACTCTGGTTGATGTTTTCTTAATTTGTTGTGAAAGTGCAATAATTATATAAGATATTCAAAAATAATTGTGATTAGAAATATAATTGTGTTGGGCAATATAATCTTAATTATTAGTTTAACCTTTATCGTGCAGTCCTACTACATTGAAAAAAAAATTCATTGAATTTACAAAAAAACAATTAAGGCAAGTGGTTGCAATCAATTTATTTTAGCGACATTTAAATAAACACATTTAGCTGACTAAAATTATTGTAGCTAAAATAATTTGTTTGCAATAACTTAATTTATTTTTTCAGTGTTTATGTATTTATTTTGTGTTGTCGTTACATGATGCTGTGGTTATTAATTTTTCCTGCCTTTACAATGTTTTGGGCAGTGTATGATTGTTTTTGTGTTTTAATGTGTTGAAGTTTATAAAAATATAATTAAAAAAGAAAGAAAGAAATAATGCCATGGTTGAAACAATAACTTAAAAAACTAAACTAAAGCTAAAATAAAAATAATTAAGCTTACATAGTAATATATATATATATATATATATATATATTAAAAAATATTCTAAAAGTGCATAAAAATCTCAAAATAAAAAGTGCAATTATAGAAATGAAAGCTCATTCAAAATATGTCTAAAAGTTTATTAATTGTCTTTTATCATCAGTGTTGGGGAAAGTTACTTTTAAAAGTAATGCGTTACAATATTGCGTTACTTCCTTAAAAAAGTAACTAATTACGATACTTAGTTACTTTTTATGGAATGTTATGCGTTACGTTACTTTTGCGTTACTTTTTAAATATGAGCAGGGTTGATTGTTTGTTTTTAATACAAGAAGTTATTTTATAGCAAATGTAAAAGCCTTTCACACCAAAAAGTGTAATGTAAACCTCAGACTGAAGGACGAGTAAATCACGTCTGTACAGAAGAACACAGGAGAAGTTCAGCACTCTTCAGCAATAAAAACAATGTTAGTTTATCTAAAGTAATTTGTGCTTATTAGTATGATTGAACTGGATCATCAAAGATCATCAGCAAACACATCGGTTAATAAAACGAGATTAGATATATTTGTGTTGTTTAACATATTTAATGTTTGCAGGTTTGCATCATATTCTGAGTTTGAATTTAAACTGTTTTAATTCATTTTGATGAATACTGAATCTGTTTTTTGCGAGTGGGATGAATTTAATACACATTCATATTTAGTCTAGATTAGTTATTGTTATTGATTACATCAATAAATGGGGAAAAAGTAAACTCAGATATTTTCTAGTAAATTAAAAAGTAATGCGTTACTTTACTAGTTACTTGAATAAAGTGATATTATTACGTAACTGGCGTTACTTGTAATGCGTTACCCCCCGACACTGTTTAACACATCGTGGTGATCTGGTTACGTGTCCAGCATCGCAGCACACGCACTCGTATTTGTTGAAATGTTAAAGGTGGTTTCTCTTTGGTGTCTCAGGTCGTCTCCTGCGTCTGAAGATGTTTCGTGAGGACCACGGCTCTTGGATGACCATGTTTTTCAGCACCATTCTCTCGCTCTTCATCTTCTCTCACATCTATAACCTCATTCTGCTCATGTGCGGACGGATGGGGTAAGAGACACCCCGTCTTTAATTAGAAACAAATGTTCCTTCATTCCCTCCTCCCAGATTTTCTCATTAGGGATGACCGTTGAAGGAGCTTAACGATTTCTAATTCCATTAATGATTATTTTATTCTTCTTAGAAAGTCCCATTAATTGGTTGTAACTATTACAATGATAGTAAATGAGTCCAGAACTGCATGATTGATTCAAATGGATGACTGGTGGTTCAAATCTGTGAGTGTGTTTGGGGCGGAATCATGATGCTTTCTGAGTGATTCATTTGAACGAACCAACTCATGAGATCTATTTGTTCATCTTACATTAAAAACAACTGATTTGTTTTTGTTTGAGTTTTTTAGGGTGATTTATTAAAAAAAAACATTACTGAATCAGTCTGTATGTTTGTTGTAAGCAGAAATTCAACCGAAAGATAATTTAATGCAGGTATGGTTCAGTAAACGGATTGATTCGAATGGATGACTCAATGATTCAAATCTGTGAGTGTGTTTGGGGCTGAATCGTGATGCTTTTTGAGTGATTCAGTTAAACAAGCCAGCTCATGAGATGTATTTGTTCATAATTCAGACTAAAAATTAACCATAGAGCTCAAGACGTCAAAAGATTCATTTAAACGAACCAGTTAAAAGAATCATTACTGAATCAGACTGCATTGATTGTTCTGTATGTTCTGTCGCGTGCATAAATGCAACCAAAAGATGGTTATTTATAGTAATTGTATGGTTTATTAAATTAATCCACCAAAGAGTTAAACAGATGACTCAGTGATTCAAATCTTTTGAGAGTGTTTGAATTTGATTCATGATTCTTTTTAAGCGATTCAGTTAAACGAACTAGCTCATGACATGCTACATGTTAACCATAGTTCAAGATTCTTCAAAGATACATTCAAAAGAACCCCTTAAACTCTTTTAATGACTCTTCATTACTGAATCAGACTACATTGTTCTGTATGTTTGTTGTTGTGTGCAGAATAGAAACAGGAAGATGGTTATTTGTTGTAAGTGAATGGTT
The DNA here is from genome assembly GCA_027422405.1 of Ptychobarbus kaznakovi. Classification (NCBI taxonomy): domain Eukaryota; kingdom Metazoa; phylum Chordata; class Actinopteri; order Cypriniformes; family Cyprinidae; genus Ptychobarbus; species Ptychobarbus kaznakovi. Next base: position 51,739 of record JAPDDN010000129.1, read on the forward strand.
TAGTAGTATCCAGTACTGCTGATTGAGTTAAACAGATGACTCGGTGAACCACCTCATGAGATGTATTTGTTTGTAATACAGGCTACATATTAAAGTGCCCCTATTATGGGTTATGAAAGGTCATATTTTGGTTTTGGGAGTCCCCAACAACAGGCTCACATGCATGCAAGGTCAAAAACACTTTCATTTTCTTATAATATGTATTTATTTTTACCTTATTCTCTCAACGAATCCCAAACGATTTGCTCAATGATTATTTTTTTCAAACCCCTCCTTTGCGTGACGCTAATCTGCGGAGATTGGTCTGATTGGTCGAATTTAGCATGTGTGAGCGCCGTGCTGCTTTGTGTACAGCGTTACCAGCTATTTTTACCGCTCCAAAAGCGGTATTAGCATGAAAAAATTATCATTTTCATTCAGACCAATGCGAAAATCTAATTTTCCCAGGTTTGCGCGCAAAACAAGTTGGCGGGCAATATGCTAATGCTTCATGATGATGTCAGCATGATGAAACGGCTTGGGATTTGTTTAAATGATTCAGAGTCGACTCTTTCTTTTGAGAGGCAATAACTTTATACACGGCGCACTTTCAGATTCAACACTGTGTGTAACGGAGGCTAGCGAGTAAGTGCTGTGCAAGTAAACCTCACTCCCCTGATCTCAAGAGACACACTAGCAACAGACCTTTAATTGCATGAAAGGTAATTTTCAAAAATCCATAATAGGGGCACTTTAACTCTAGTGACTTTTGAAATAGATTAATCAAAAATAATCATTACTGAATCAGACTGCATTGATTGTTCTGTTTGTTGTCCCGTGCAGAAATGCAACAGAGAGATATTTATCATTTTTATATAATTTTACTCAAAAATGTAATTGCACTGCAATTCCGCACAAGAATGGCTCTCTATTCTCTACTGAGGGATTGATTTGACCAGCCGTGCATGAATCCTATAAGCTTTAAGTGCGTTTAAGCACTGACCCGAGAATCCGCGTCTTCAGTCTGCTTTACATTATCCGAGGCCGTATGATCTCAGATCAGCACATGTGCGCACAGTCAACCGTGGGCCTTTGAAAACGTGCCACCGCTTCAATTTCACACGATAAGATGGATGCCTCACTTTCGATTTCGATTCGCCAGCTAATGTTGAGCTCTGCACACAGCCGATGCTTTCACATTACACTGCACTGTTTGGAGAATGGCTGCACCATTTTTCAGTGAGATTGAATGTTGAGCGATCGTCTTCTCAAGGTTAAACGCGGGTAGATTGTTCCTGGCCATAAAAGCACCATCAGAATGAGCGCCGGCTGGACTGATCAAAGACTAGTTTGATACATTTGTGAGTGCGAGAAACCTTTGTTGTTTTATTAAATCATCTGAACGTTGATGCACAAAGAGTGCAGATGGGCACTTTTCCATCGCTGGTGTAATTATGACTGAGGACTGACTTGACAAGTCTCCGAGCATCTTTTAGCAATATCTTCTAACCAGAGCATAAAAGATTTCATCCAAAACTGCATAATCTGGGTTTTCATGAGCAGAATGCTAAATCTGCCAACCTTCACAGAACAGACACTAAATGTCTAAACAGATGCTCTCTCTTCTGAAACCTAGTGAGCTGCCTTGCTGTCTACTACCTACATAGTCAGCTGTTTTCTGAGGCGGCATTATAACTAGAACAGAACTTCAGAAGTTATTGATTTGGAACATTTGAGTGTCATAAAAGTACTGCTCAGACTCAACTCACAATTTACTACAATATATGTAGATGTTGTTTGTATCTGTACGTATATGTATATTAATGTATATATGTACTATTTATATACTTATTTTTATTTTAAATTATTACAAATATTTTATATTAAAGCTATACAATTTAACTTTGGTAAATATGAAAATGTATTTATTTATTTATTGTATTTTATATAAATATAATTTGTAAGTATTTTACTGATTTAATTTAATACTTTAATATTATTAATTGTATTTTTTTTAAATCTCTCTCTCTATATATATGTGTCTGTGTGTGTGTGTGTGTGTGTGTGTGTGTCTGTGTCTGTGTCTGTGTTTGTGTCTGTGTGTGGTGTGTGTGAAAGAGAATGTGTGTGTGTGTGTGTGTGTGTATGCGAGAGAGAGAGAGAGAATGTGTGTGCGTGTGTCGTGCGTGGGTGCGTGCGTGCGTGCGTGAGTGCGTGCGTGTGTGTGTGTGTGTGTGTGTGAGAGAGAGAATGTGTGTGTGTGTGTGTGTGTGTGTTGTGTGTGTGTGTGTGTTGTGTGTGTGTGTGTGTGTGTGTGTGCTAGGCTGTGACGGTGGCCGTGACAACCGCGTCACCGGCGGTGGTCGGTTGCCACCGCGGTTGTGTATTGCCACCGGCGGTAGTGCACGTGACGTCACACACTCTATAACAAGCATAATACAAAGTTTTGTAAACAAGTGTAATAATAGTAACAGTTGCAAATTGTTTTTATTTAGACTATAAATCTGCTAATTCACAAATTACCTCAAACGCCACACAGGGGCGCTTACTTTAGATTGGCAGGTTTGAGCGCAAGCTGTTTATTCTGCATTCAGCATATTTATTTCGTGATGAGCGCGATGGACCTTGTTGGGAAACCAAAATACTAAATCGCTGATCTGGAATCATCTCATTCATGTCCCATCCGCGTTTGTACAAGTGTCTTCAAGTTCACGTCATCGCAAACGCCCGGATGATCAGGTGTGTATTGGTGAGGATTTCTCCAAATTGGCCAAATACGAATAAGACTCGGTAAATGGAAGATGTTAACAAGAAACTGTGGCAACATACGGCGCGATTCCTCTTCCACAGAGAGCGCGTGCAGCAGGCGAGGAGTTAACGCACCGCTTGCTGGTGGAAGAACAGTGAACCGTGTCTAAACCGGATGCAGCGTCGCAACACAACAGGTTGAGTCTGTCCACAGGACATTTTTAACTTTGTTTCAGTTCGTTATAAATAGGACGAGACAGTTTTATGCGACCGATTGTCGTGTTGATCGCGATCTGGTGTAGACAAGCATCACTGATTATAATGGGTTCTGGCCGTGCCGCTCGCTGAGGTAGACTGGGTGTATTTAACTTTCTCATTTAACTGTATTATTTATTTGATATTTATTTTAGTGTTTTGGAGGCTGAGTGTTCACTGACATAAGTGCTAAAATAAACACGTATGGTTTAATACTAGATGAATGAGCCTCATTTATTTATTTTGCGTTTCAGAATTATATATGTGTATCACAACACCGCGCCACCGGCGGTAGTTGGTCCATTACCACCGCGGTGGTAAAAATCTGCCACCGTCACAGCCCTAGTGTCTGCGTGTGTGTGTGCGTGTATGCATGTATAAGTATGTATATAATATGAAATATCAAATGTAATAGTTTTGGAATTAGTTTTAACCCAATAAAGCCTGATTGATTTACATTATGTGTGTATATTGTTTATATTTGCATATACATGTATCTATGTATATTTATTATTTACATATGTATTTTTATTTTAGCTTATAAAAAATTAAAGTCAAATTTAGCTTTGGAAAATCTCTAAACCTATTTATTTATTGTTTGAATATGAAGGAAAAACAGCTCAATTTTATTCAGACTCAAAGTGAGGAAAAATATGCAATTTAGTGCAGATAAGTATATTTATGGTCAGAAAGTAAGATTAAAAGCTGATGCTTCAATGAGATGTTTATAACATTAGAGCGGATACTGACATAAAATGATCTAAATATCAGTCGTCGCTCTATATCTCCAGTAACATGTCTCAGGGAGATGAGATGTAAATGATCCACACATATAATGCAGTGCTGATCGAGAGTAAAAAAAGATCCTGATGATCAGATTTGAGACGCACTGATTGTTCTGCTTCAGTCCAGAAAGTGCTCATCAACTGCAGTTATTCTGTCAAGATTTGAGAGCAAAGAAGCTGGACGTTTGTACAATTACACTAAACGAGCTCTGCCTGGATAAAAGCCTCTAAACTCTCAATGCAACACAAGACACGAGCAGATTGAGTTTGATCTTGATCTTGGTTGGGAGCCTCAGACGTGTGTATGTGTAGGGTTACTGATGTTTGTGGCTAGGTGGCGCTGTTGTGCAGCACTTGAGCCGCTGTCATGAGAAATGATGGAGTACACCTGTGAGCCTGACACACATACAGTGCTGCTCGTTGTCTCTCTGATTTACTCTCAGAAGAAACCTCTGAAGAAGATCTGTAGTGTCTTGAGACGATCTGTCCTTCGGTGCTTTACCATGGTAACTGCTGCAGTTACTACGGTTATTGTGATCTTGGTGGAGTGAAGTTAATTTTAATAACAGTTGTGAATCTTAACATGATGTACAGCTTGTTCTGTTGTGTTTCTGGATTATTGATTATGTTCGTGTTTAAACGTTATATTTCATCCCAAATCAAAATGAAAAAAATATATATAATGAAACCCATTTTAGGAACTAAAACTGACTTTTTCCTGACATTTCTACCCATTTCTACTCATTATTTTATATTCTCATCTTTGTAGTACTGTAGTGAAAATCATTCTCTCAGATATCATTTTTTCCTCAAATCAACAGAAATGTAGTTCAGTACAACAAATGCTACCACATGCATATAACTGTTCTTTGGCTTTATTATTTTAATAAAGTATGAATTAAATGTAAACTTTATTACTTACTTTTTCACCTTATGGTAAATAGATTTGGAGGTGAGACTGAGTCTTAATGGTCCTGAAATAGGCTTGATTGTACACACAAGATATAGATCAATTCTATTTTTACTATATTGTATTTATTAGTGTAATTAGATTATTTTTATTTGACAGAACAATTTTTCCTAAACGTACTAAAACCGTGATACAAACCGAACCGTGAAAAAGTTGAACCGTTCCACCCGTAATATACATAAACAAAGAAAATCTCTCTCAGCATCTGTTGCCTCTCATCTTTCTCATTTATATTCTTTTATTCTCTGTGACACACACACACACACACACACACACACACACACACACAATAACACCCGCTCAAACCCCCACATCACACACTCCTAACAACCAGTTCTGCTTTTCTCCCTTCACACATAACACACCACACACAGACACAACACAACACCACACACACACACACCAACACACACACACACGGACACACACCAAACACACACACTCACACAACCCACACACACACTCACACACACACAACCACGCACGCATGCACACACAGACACACAAACACACATGCACACACACACACACACACACACACACACACACACACACACTGAACAGCTCTCCGGCGGCCGCTCAATGCACTTGTGATTGAAATGAACATCATAAACACTCACATTCTCTCTCTGCAGGTTATTAAAAACATTGATAGTGTGACAGATTTCATAGCGAATGAAACAGCGTTTTTATAAATGACATCATTGCTCCTTTATGACATCATGTTCGCCTTTATTAAATCATTACGATATCATTAATCACATCATTACTGCATCTAGAGCCCAACACACTGATGATGATGATGATGATGATGATGATCTTCGTCCTCAGCTCAGTGTGTGTTGTGGATGTGGGCGGGGCTGTGAGGGGGGCGGAGTCAGTGTTCAGCCGCTTTAACTCGTCAGTGCTCGAGGCGTTCGTTCCAGGCATACATCATGCGCTGATTAAGCAGCGTTATTTAATTAAGACTGCAGTGTGCATGCAGATCGCATTACTCATGGCCAATTAGGAGCCAGCGCGGCACC
>JAPDDN010000129.1:62500-74659 GCA_027422405.1 Ptychobarbus kaznakovi
TGTTCGTCCCGCATCAGGGCCGCTCGTTTACGGCAGTGTTGATTCAAATCAACTCCTGAAGCATATGTGACTCATTTCTTTAGCAGTGCATTTCATTTTTCATAAACTGGGCTGCTGTGGAACTATAATTAACAGACTCTGGGGAATCGTTCGGTTAAACCACATGTGTACCAGCAAGCTGTTGAACTCTTCCTTATTTAGATATAGAATTAATAATCAATCTGCTTACAGCGATCTGGGAAAAATACATGTTATGTTCAAAAAACATGGTATTATCATGGGGGGGTATTTCAATGGTACATGTCCAAAAACAATAATTAATAAATAAATAAGCAAATCAATTAATTGTAATGTCCAAAATCATGGTATTATCATGGTAAATATTTTAAAAACATGGTATTTCAGTAGTATATGTCCAAAAACAATAATAAATTAATAAGCAAATAAATAAATTGTAATGTCCAAAATCATGGTATTATCATGGGAAATGTTCAAAAACACGGTATTACCATGGTAAATATTTTAATAACAAGGTATTTCAATTGTATGTGTCCGAAAACATCGTAGTACTTTTGTGCAAAAACATGGTATTAGCATGGAAAATTTTCAAAAACATGGTATTTCAGTGGTATATGTCCAAAAACATGGGAAATCTTCAAAAAAACTATTTTACCATGGGACATGTTCAAAACATAGTAATACCGGAGTAAATGTTTAAAACTGTTGTATTATTGTGGTAAATATAAAAAATTACATTAATTAAGAAAACTTGGTATTACCATGGTAAATATAAAAAACATAGTATTTCAGTGGTATATGTCCAAAAACATGGTATTGAAATGAAATCTTAATTTTTTTAAAACACGTTAACATGGGACATGTTCAAAAACATGGCAAGAGCAGAGTAAATGTTCACAACTGTGGTATTATCATGGTAAATATAAAACAATCCATAAAAAACAACATGCTAGTACCATGGTAAATGTTTGAAATGGTATTTACATGGTATATGTATAAAATACATTCTAATACTGGGGTGTATGTCCAAAACACCACAGTAAAAAAAGCAAAAACATGGTATAGTCATGAGAAACCATGGGAAAAGTGTGTGGGGGGGGGCGTGATCATGGAACATGTCCAAAAACACTGTTATACCATGGTACATGTTAAGGTGGAGAGTAATGAATTACATTTACTCGCATTACTGTAATTTAGTAGCTTTTTTTGTGTACTTCTAAATTAAATTTGTGTCATTTTACTTTTACTCAAGTATATTTTGTGTGAAGTATTGTACTTCACTACATTTTAAAACACATTCATTACTGAGTAAATAAAAAATCGCTCCGTGGAAACTACTGCAGTAAATAATGGCAGGAGAACAAACTGGCGCTAAAATCACAAGAAAGATGCAGACGGTGGAGACCCAGCTGAAAACCAAACCCCGTCGTATTCTGCTGAAGCTGAACTCGAACCCCTGGCCATATATTCATGCTCTATTATGCAGTGTAAGCTGTGTTTGCCTCGGGAGACCGAACTAGCAGCTTATAAAATCTCGACATCAACCCTTCTCAAGCATGTAGAGGTAACGTAAATACTTGCATCAGTGCATTGGTGGTTAAAATGAAGTTTGCAGAAGTTTGCAAATGCAGAAATAATGTTTTAATATATAAGACATAAAATGTTGAATACTCATTTGGAATTATAAATTATAATAAAACAATGCAAAGAGACATTAAAACCGCCAGTAGGTGTTAACATTAATAAGTGAGTAATTGTAATTGAACCGAATCTTTTAAACGGTTGATTCATTCAGGAACAAAACACCATCATGTGCTCAGAGACGTAGCATGGTGCTGCTGATGTGACTTAGTTTCTCTTTGTTAGGTCACCCAGCAGCACTGCGTTACAATTACAGCCGTGATGAATAAATGAAGACAAATATACCTGAGACACTAATCAGAGTGTGTGTGTGTGTTGTGTGTGTGTGTGTGTGTGTGTTGTGTGGTTTGGGTGTGTGTGTGTGTGAGTGAGAGAGAGAGTGTGTGTGTGTGTGTGTGAGAGAGTGTGTACGTGTGTGTGTGTGTGTGTGTGGTCTGTGTCTCTGTGTGTGTGTGTGTGTGTGTGTGTGTGTAAGTTCTTGTTGGCTCAGTGGTAGAGCATTGCGTTAGCAGCGCAAAGGTCGTGGGTTCAATTCCCAGGGAACACAAATACTTACAAAACATTTATAATGAATGCATTGTAAGTCGCTTTGGATAAAAGCGTCTGCTAAATGCATAAATGTATAAAAAAATGTAAGTGTGTGTGTGTGTGTGCGTGCGTTGCGTGCGTGCGTGCGTGCGTGCGTGCGTGCGTGCTGTGCGCGTGTGTGTGTGTGTGTGTGTGGGTGTGGTGGGTTTGGGTGGGGTGTGGGTGTGGTGTGGGTGGTGTGTGTGTGCGTGTGCGTGTGCGTGTGTGTGTGTTACAGCATCCAGACTAACCGCTCAGCATGATGATGTGTGTTAGTGCTGCTCTATAAGTTGCTGGTGTAATAAATCAAGTGGTTTCTGCACTAGTAGCTGTCTAATATAACACTCGATGTCGCTTATAAAACTCTGCCAAATCTTGCCTTCAGTCCAGGATGCGTCTCCCTCAGGAGATCCGCACAATCTGCATAATTCACATTCACAACATTTAATAATTCCTCTTAATAATCAGCGTGCTTTATTCTCTCCGTTCTGCAGTTCTGCTTCAAAACTGTGAACAGAAACAGGCTTAAATGAGAGCAAATAGCAGCGCTGACATTTACACGTTTATTGAGTTGCGTTTGTTTGTTTGTTTGTTTCAGATGTACTTGTCAGGGTTTGTGTTTTAATCAGGAAACTTGGCAAGCTAATGATGTGTGGTGCTGAAACTCTTAATTATGGGGAATTTACATGTGGTGGAAAAATAAAGAGAGATGAATCTGTTCAGACGTGGTGACAGAAATATAGAGAAATATAGTCCATTTCTTTTCAAGCATTCTAGAAGATGTGCTGTTAGTGAAATAATATCCATTTATTATCATTATTTAATGTTATGTTTAATAAAAATATTCAAGCTAGTCTCTTCAATGCTTTTCTCTTCTAATAATAAAGACAAACATCTTTTGTGGCTAATTTCTCTTGCAAAATTGAGGTATGATTAATTTGCGATTAATTAGATTAATTAATCATCACAGCATGAAATTAATTAAATTAACATTTTTAATTGCTTGACAGCCCTAATCTTGATATGCTATATTAACTCAATAAACTAAAACTAATCAATAATACTATATAGACATAGACAAAATAGACATACAAAACTAATACAATTCTCATTTTCATTTTCTTGATGTACTAAAATAAATATAAGTAAATAATAAATAAATATTTATATAAAAAACTCAAAATATAACAAAACACACATCAACAAAAACTATAATATTGTTATGATATAGATTCTAAAGTAATGAATCTGATAAAAGGGCAGAAATGAGACGTGGTGAGTGCATGCATGACGTGTGTAGAAAGCAGATTTCATCCTGGCTTTAAGAGTTCTGGACGGGTTCTTGTAGAGAGTGTCCTGTAAGGTGCCAGCGAGGCTCAAGGAAGCGTTTTAGGGTTCATTTCAGATTTGTGGTTCGTGTCTAATTAAAATTCAGCCGTGCCTCGGGAGCCGGTGAGAGTGTCACAAACATCTCTGAGACCGGATCCGTCTGCGGTCCTGAAAACACACCACAGGCGTCTCCACTAGAGTTTGAATTCATCAAATCATGCCTGGACTTTTGTTCTCTGTGAGACTGGACTCATTAGCAGTCGCTCGGGAGCATCATTCATATGAACTCATCCCGGGAACACATCAGTGACCCTGTCACGGGTCTCTCTGGCTTCCTGATGTTCCTCCCGCATCAGGGCGGCTGGTTTTGTTGATTCAAATCAACTCGTGAAGCATATGTGACCTCGTTTCTTTAGCAGTGCATTTCATTTTTCATAAACTGGGCTGCTGTGGAACTATAATTAACAGACTCTGGGGAATCGTTCGGTTAAACCACATGTGTACCAGCAAGCTGTTGAACTCTTCCTTATTTAGATATAGAATTAATAATCAATCTGCTTACAGTGATCTGGGAAAAATACGTTATGTTCAAAAAACATGGTATTATCATGGGGGGTATTTCAATGGTACATGTCCAAAAACAATAATTAATAAATAAATAAGCAAATAAATTAATTGTAATGTCCAAAATCATGGTATTATCATGGTAAATATTTTCAAAACATGGTATTTCAGTAGTATATGTTCAAAAACAATAATAAATTAATAAGAAAATAAATAAATTGTAATGTCCAAAATCATGGTATTATCATGGACAATTTTCAAAAACATGGTTACCATGGTAAATATATTATAACATGATATTTCAGTGGTATATGTCCAAAAACATGGGAATTCTTCAAAAAAACTATTTTACCATGGGACATGTTCAAAAACATAGTTTTTTATTATTGTGGTAAATATAAAAATTACATTAATTAAGAAAACTTGGTATTACCATGGTAAATAAAAAAAAACATAGTATTTCAGTGGTATATATCCAATAACATGGTATCAAAATGAAATCTTAAAAAAAAAACATGTTAACATGGGACATTCAAACCGTTCAAAAACATGGCAAGAGCAGAGTAAATGTTCAAAACTGTGGTATTATCATGGTAAATATAAAACAATCCATTAAAAAACAACATGCTAGTACCATGGTAAATGTTTGAAATGGTTATTTACATGGTTTATGTATAAATACATTCTAATACTGGGGTGTATGTCCAAAACACCACAGTAAAAAAAAAAGCAAAAACATGGTATAGTCATGAGAAACCATGGGAAAAGTGTGTGGGGGGGGGCGTGATCATGGAACATGTCCAAAAACATTGTTATACCATGGTACATGTTAAAAATGGCAGAGGTGGAGAGTAATGAATTACATTTACTCGCATTACTGTAATTTAGTAGCTTTTTTGTGTACTTCTAAATAAAATTTGTGTCATTTTACTTTTACTCAAGTATATTTGTGTGAAGTATTGTACTTCACTACATTTTAAAAACACATCAAATCAAATCAAATCAAATCACTTTTATTGTCACATCACCACAGCACAAGTGCCTTGGTGAGTGAAATTCTTACGAGCGTGCTCCAGACAGTGCAAAAAAACAACAACAACAGCAATTTACATATGGACAGTACATATTTACAGACTGTACAGAAGACAATGTGCAAAATACACATACATATACTCAGTACACATAGTGTACTATAAAGACATACTTAATTATCAACGACACATTATACACCGTATGGGCACATCTGCATTATGTACAGTATCTATACATAATGTAGTCTATGCATAGTAATAATGTGAGGTGCAACAGATTATAAATTAACAGCAGATTGGTTGGTTGAGCAGCAGATAGATGTGCAAAGGTGCAACAGATTATGCATATGCAGTGTCGTGGATGTGCATTGTATGGTGTCCAGTGATAGCAGATAGGTTGTGATTAGTGCAGTGTGTGCGTGTAGTCCAGTTGAACGTTGTTAAAGTGCAGTGCATGGCATGTTGTGTGAGTGGGAGTGTGATGTAGGTGAGTTATTTGTGACTGTTCATTAGCCTGATAGCCTGAGGGAAAAAGCTGTCCCTCAGTCGGCTAGTGCGGGATCGGATGCTGCGGAAACGTCGCCCTGAGGGCAGCAGAGAGAGCAGTCTGTGGGACGGGTGGCTGGAGTCTTTGATAATCCTCCGGGCTTTCCTTGTACACCGCCTGGTGTAGATATCCTGGAGGGAGGGAAGCTCACCTCCAACAATGTGGCGGGCAGTTCGCACGACCCTTTGCAGAGCCCTGCGGTTGCCAGCAGTGCTGTTTCCAAACCAGGCGGTGATACAGCCGGTCAGGATGCTCTCCACAGTGCAGGTGTAGAAGGATCTGAGGATTCTGGGGCTCGTTCCAAACTTCCTCAGCCGTCTCAGGAAGAAGAGGCGCTGATGTGCCTTCTTCAGCACTGCATCTGTGTGAGCAGACCATGTGAGATCCTCAGTGATGTGAACGCCGAGGAACTTAAAGCTGGTCACCGCTCCACAGGTGTCTTGTCGATGGTGATGGGTGTGTGTTCTCTGCTCTGTCTCCTGTAATCCACCACCAGCTCCTTGGTCTTGTCGATGTTGAGTGAGAGGTGGTTCTCCTGACACCATTTAGTCAGGGTACTCACCTCCTCTCTGTAGGCCGTCTCATCGTTGTCGGTGATCAGGCCTATCACCGTTGTGTCATCAGCAAATTTGACGATGACATTGGAGCTGTGTGTAGCTGTACAGTCGTGTGTGTGTACAGGGAGTACAGGAGTGGCTGAGGACGCAACCCTGCGGTGCACCAGTGTTGAGGATCAGGGGGGATGATGTGTTGTTGCCCATTCTGACCACCTGACTTCTGCCTGTCAGGAAGTCCAGGATCCAGCTGCACAGAGATCTGTTCAGTCCTAGAGTCTGGAGCTTCGCAACCAGTGTGGCAGGCACTATAGTGTTAAATGCTGAACTATAATCCACGAACAGCATCCTCACATAGGTGTTTTTATTTTCCAGGTGGGAGAGAGCAGTGTGCAGGGTGAGGCAATAGCATCGTCTGTGGAAACGGTTACTGCGGTATGCAAATTGTAGTGGGTCCAGTGAAGCAGGCAGCACAGAGCAGATGTAGTCTCTGGACCAGCTTCTCAAAGCACTTGCTGAAGATGGGGGTCAGAGCAACGGGCCTCCAGTCATTCAAGCATGTGATTTGTTTTTCTTTGGTATGGGCACAATGATGGATTTTTTGGAAGCATGCGGGAACCACAGACAGAGAGAGGGACAGATTGAAAATATCTGTAAAAACCCCGGCTAGCTGGAAAGCGCATGCTTTGAGCACACGGCCTGGTATCCCATCTGGCCTACGGCTTTACGGATGTTCACCCGTTTGAAGGATCGGGTTACATCCGCGACAGAAAGGGTGAGTGGACTGACCTCTTCTGCGGCAGCCACGGCAGCGCTCTCTGTGTGTGCGGTGTTATCAGCCTCGAACCGAGCATAAAAGGTGTTGAGCTCGTCGGTAGAGAGGCGGCAATGTTCACAGTAGCTGGTTTATTTCCTTTAAAGCCTGTGATGTTGTTGATGCCCTGCCACATGCTTCTTGGGTTATTGTTGTTGAAGTGTTCTTCAACTTTGTTTTTATAAGTTCGTTTGGCTGCTTTGATGGTTCTCCTGAGATCGTAACTGGCTTGTTTCCGATCGTCAGAGTTTCGGATTTAAAGGCAGATGTCCGCGCTGACAAGGCTGATCGAACATCGCTGTTAATCCACGGTTTTTGGTTGGGGTAGATCCGGATTGTTTTGGTCGGAACTACATCGTCTATACACTTCCTGATGAAACACGTGACCGTATCTGAATACGCCTCTATGTCGTCTTCAGACGCTGCCCGGAACATGTCCCAGTCCACGTGATCAAAACAGTCCTGTAGTGTAGCGTCCGATTGGTCAGACCAGCAATGAACTGTCCTGAGAGCGGGTGCTTCACGTTTCAGTTTCTGCCTATAAGCAGGCAGGAGCAGAACGGAAGAGTGATCCGATTTGCCGAAAGGTTGCGGGGGGGGGAGGGACTTGTATGCGTCCCGGAAGGGGGGGAGTAACAGTGGTCGAGTGTGCGATCTCCACGCGTGTTGATGGTGACGTGTTGAAAGTATTTTGGAGCTATTGTTCTGAAGTTGGCTTTATTAAAGTCCCCTGTGACAACAAAGCTGCATCTGGGTGCGCGGTTTCCTGCTCACTTATATTCCTGTACAGTTCCTTGAGTGCCTGGTCTGTGTTGGCTTGGGGGGATATAAACAGCCGTGATTATGATCGCTGTAAATTCCCTCGGTAGCCAGAACGGTCGACACAGAAGCGTATGAAATTCCAGATCAGGGGGAGCAGAAGGATTTAATAGAGTGTATGTTCCTTTCATCACACCACGAGTTGTTAATAAAGAAACAACACCTCCACCTCTGCTTTTCCCTGTGAGCTCTTCGTTCTGTCCGAGCGGTGCACGGAGAAGCCCGTGAGCTCGATGGCTGAGTCTGGAACAATAGCACACATCCAGGTTTCTGTGAGACAAATAACGCAGCAGTCCCTTGTTTCTCGTTGGTATGAGATGCGCGCCGCCGTTCACAGAGTTTGTTATCCAGTGACTGAACGTTGGCCAGTAAAATGTTGGAAGAGGAGGTCGGAAAGCACGGCGTCTCAATCTGATGAGAACGCCAGCTCTTTTTCCTCGTTTTCGGCGGCGGCGTTGCCTCGTTTTCGCAACCCAGACAAAGAGCTCTGATGCGGTGTCTGTGAACACTCCACCGGCATTCAGAAACTCAAAGTCCGGTTTGCGTTGCGCACGGAGGAACCAATGTTCAAAAGCGTGTCTCTATCGTAGACAGTTATACTAACAACATCTAACACATAAAACAACAAAAAAACAAATAAAACATACGAAAAACTGCAAAGTTTTCCCGAGCTCGCAACACGGCTGCCATCCTGGTGCCATCTTGACATTCATTACTGAGTAAATAAAAAATCGCTCCCTGGAAACTACTGCAGCAAATAATGGGCAGGAGAACAACTGGCGCTAAAAATCACAAGAAAGATGCAGACGGTGGAGACCCAGCTGAAAACCAAACCCCGTCGTATTCTGCTGAAGCTGAACTCGACCCTGGCCATATATTCATGCTCTATTATGCAGTGTAAGCTGTGTTTGCCTGGGGAGACCGAACTAGCAGCTTATAAATCTCGACATCAACCCTTCTCAAGCATGTTAGAGGTAACGTAAATACTTGCATCAGTGCAGCTGTTGGTTTAAAATGAAGTTTGCAGAGAGTTTGCAAATGCAGAAATAATGTTTTATTATATATGACATAAAATGTTGAATACTCATTTGGAATTATAAATTATAATAAAACAAATGCAAAGAGACATTAAACCGCCAGTAGGTGTTAACATTAATAAGTGAGTAATTGTAATTGAACTGAATCTTTTAAACGGTTGATTCATTCAGGAACAAAAACCATCATGTGCTCAGAGACGTAGCATTGTGCTGCTGATGTGACTTAGTTTCTCTTTGTTAGGTCCCCAGCAGCACTGCGTTACAATTACAGCCGTGATGAATAAATTAAGACAAATATACCTGAGACACTAATCAGAGTGTGTGTGCGTGTGTGTGCGTGCGTGCTGCGTGTGTGGTGTGTGTGAGAGAGAGAGTGTGTGTGTGCGTGCGTGCGTGTGTGTGTGTGAGAGAGAGAGAGAGAGAGATGTGTGTGTGTGTGTGTTTGAGAGAGAGAGTGTGTACGTGGTGTGTGTGTGTGTGTGGTGTGTGTGTGTGGTGTGTGTGTGTGTGTGTGTGTGTGAGAGAGAGAGAGAGAGTGGTGTGTGTGTGCGTGCGTGTGTGTGTGTGAGAGAGAGAGAGAGAGAGTGTGTTGTGTGTGGTGTGTGTGTGTTTTGAGAGAGAGAGTGTGTACATGTGTGTGTGTGGTGTGTGCGTGTGTGTGAGAGAGAGAGAGAGAGAGAGTGTGTGTGTGTGTGTGTGTTTGAGAGAGAGAAGAGTGTGTGTGGGTTTGTGTGTGTGTGTGTGTGTGTGTGTGTGTGTGTGTGTGTGTGTGGGTGTGTGTGTGTGTGTGTGTGTGTGTGTGTGTTGTGTGTGTGTGTGAGAGAGAGAGAGAGAGAGAGTGTGTGTGTGTGTGTTTGAGAGAGAGAGGGTGTATGTGTGTGTGTGTGTGTGTGGGTGTGTGTGTCTGTGTCTGTGTCTGTGTCTGTGTGTCTGTGTGTGTGTTGTGTGTGTGTGTGTGAGAGTGTCTGGTCTGTGTCTGTGTGTGGTGTGTGTGTGTGTGTGTGTGAGTGTCTGTGTCTTGTGTGTGTGTGTGTGTTGTGCGTGAGAGAGAGCTCACTTTTGCTCTGTGTGTAATACTGTAAGACAGCACCAGTCTACACCGGCCGCTGCGGTACATACTAACACAACCGTGAGCGTCTGAGGCGCTGGACTGCATCGGATGGGTCCCGTATTATCGATTAGCTCGGTGCCCTTGGTGAACGACTCCCAGCGGCTGGCCGCCTTCCACAACCGCGGGGTGTTTGAAACAGACTTAATGTGCCAATACATCTTCCTTCTAATCAAAGCGGCTTTATCGGTGCAGGTGGAGGGTGATAAGTCGTGCTCTAACGACGGGCCGTAACGAATGGAATACAGATTCAATCTCACGCGCGTCATGTGGGTCAAGCGTTTGTTTGGTTTACAGATTTGCATCGATTGGACGTGCTAATGAGGATGAAAGCTCATTTACAGGATAACAGTGCTATTATCCCTAACACCAAGACCAAAGAACCCGGGTGTGCAGCAATCCGCTCGTTCTGACATTTGTGCACAATAAAATTGGCCTTGTTCTGCGTTTCCCACCGTCTGTAATCCACAAAGCGACGTGCATAAGCAGATTAACGAGTTTGTACCTGTTCAAGGCCTGTAAACACTTCTGACGGCATAAAAGCTGCGTAAAGGAGATTACATTCGCTCGCTGTCACAAGGTGTGCACGCTTGGCTGTGTTTTTATTTGCGTTGGATCGTTTTCTGGAAGCCAGTCGTTCTCTGAATGTATTATAAAGCCTCTGAAGTGTTGCTGATGATGTTAGCGTGTCCTGATTGAAACACTATCCATCAGATGTCAGGTCAGGTAAAAGCTTCTGGAGAAGAAGTTACACCTCGTGATAACACAAGCCTGACCAGATCACAGAGTCTCTTAACATGGGAAATGTGCAAAAACAGGGGTTTACCATGGTAACTCTTCAAAAGCATGGTATTACAACAGAACATATTCAACAAACATGGTAATTCAATGAAACATGGCACTAACATGGGGAATGGTAGTACTGGTGCATGCCCAAAAACATGCATTGACATGGGGAATGGTATTACTGGCGCATGCCCAAAAACATGCATTGAC
Organism: Ptychobarbus kaznakovi; assembly: GCA_027422405.1. Lineage (NCBI taxonomy): Eukaryota > Metazoa > Chordata > Actinopteri > Cypriniformes > Cyprinidae > Ptychobarbus > Ptychobarbus kaznakovi. The sequence goes on from JAPDDN010000129.1 coordinate 73,526, forward strand.
ATGGGGAATGGTATTACTGGCGCATGCCCAAAAACATGCATTGACATGGGGAATGGTATTACTGGCGCATGGCCAAAAACATGCATTAACATGGGGAATGGTATTACTGGCGCATGCCCAAAAAACATGCATTGACATGGGGAATGGTATTACTGGCGCATGCCCAAAAACATCATTAACATGGGGAATGGATTTACTGGCGCATGCCCAAAAAACTTGATTGACATGGGGAATGGTAGTACTGGCGCATGCCCAAAAACATGCATTAACATGGGGAATGGTATTACTGGCGCCTGCCCAAAAACATGCATTAACATGGGGAATGGTAGTACTGGCGCATGCCCAAAAACATGCATTGACATGGGGAATGGTAGTACTGGTGCATGCAAAAACATGCATTGACTGGGGAATGGTAGTACTGGCGCATGCCAAAAAAACATGCATAGACATGGGGAATGGTATTACTGGCGCATGCCCAAAAACATGCATTGACATGGGGGAATGGTATTATGGTATACTGCGCATGCCCAAATACATGCATTAACATGGGAATGGTATTACTGGCGCATGCCCAAAACATGCATTAACATGGGGAATGGTATTACTGGTGCATGTCCAAAAACATGCATTAACATGGGGAATGGTATTATTGGTGCATGCCCAAAAACATGCATTAACATGAGGAATGGTAGTTCTGGTACATGCCCAAAAACATGCATTGACATGGGGAATGGTATTACTGGCGCATGCCCAAAAACATGCATTGACATGGGGAATGGTATTACTGGCGCATGCCCAAAAACATGCATTAACATGGGGAATGGTATTACTGGCGCATGCCCAAAAACATGCATTAACATGGGGAATGGTATTACTGGAGCATGCCCAAAAACATGCATTAACATGGGGAATGGTAGTACTGGTGCATGCCCAAAAACATGCATTAACATGGGGAATGGTATTACTGGCGCATGCCCAAAAACATGCATGACATGGGATGGTATTACTGTCGCATGCCCCAAAAACATGCATTGACATGGGGGATGGTTTACTGGCGCATGCCCAACAACATGCATTGACATGGGAATGGTATTACTGGAGCATGCCCAAAAACATGCATTAACATGGGGATGG